>CM035271.1:99470924-99672099 GCA_020226075.1 Hydropotes inermis | reverse complement strand
CTCTTGCTTTTTCAATGATCCAGTGGGTGTTGGCAACCTGATCTATGGTTCCTGTGCCTTTTATAAAACTTGCCTGAACACCTGGAAGTTCACGGTTCACATATTGCTGAAGCCTGGCTTGGAGAATTTTGAGCATTACTTTACTAGCGTGTGAGATGAGTGCAATTGTGCAGTAGTTTGAATATTCTTTGGGATTGCCTTTCTTTGGAATTGGAATGAAAACTGACCTTTTCCAGTCCTGTGGCCACTGCTGAGTTTTCTAAATTTGCTGGCATATTGAGTGAAGCACTTTCACAGCATCATCTTTTAGGATTTGAAATAGCTCAACTGGAATTCCATCACCTCCACTAGCTTTGTTCATAATGATGCTTTTTAAGGCCCACTTGACTTCACATTCCAGGATGTCTGGCTCTAGGTGAGTAATTACACCATCATGATTATCTGGGTCATGAAGATCTTTTTTGTACAGTTCTTCTGTGTATTCTTGCCACCTCTTCTTAATATCTTCTGCTTCTGTTAGGTCCATAACATTTTTGTCCTTTATCAAATCCATCTTTGTATGAAATATTCCCTTGGTATCTCTAATTTTCTTGAAGAGATCTCTAGTCTTCCCATTCTGTTGCTTTCTTCTATATCTTTGCATTGATTGCTGAGAAAGGCTTTCTTATCTCTCCTTGCCATTCTTTGGAACTCTGCATTGAAATGGGAATATCTTTCCTTTTCTCCTTTGCTTTTCGCTTCTCTTCTTTTCACAGCTATTTGTAAGACCTCCCCAAACAACCATTTTGCCTTTTTGCATTCCTTTCAACCATTAGACACAAACAAAAAAATTCCTGCATTTTCAACAGCATGAATGGGCGTTGTGTTAGTGGCTCATTTGTGTCTGACTCTTTGTGACCCCATGATATGTCCATGGAATTCTCTAGGCAAGAATACTGGGGTGGGTTGCCATTGCCTTCTCCAGGGGATCTTCCTGACTCAGGGATTGTATCAGGATATCCTACATTGCAGGTTGATTCTTTATTGTCTGAGCTACCAGAGGCTTTCAGGGTATTATGCTAAGGTAAATAATAAATATATGAGAAAGACAAATTTCATGGTATCACTTGTATATGGAAACTTTAAAAAATGTACACTCATGGAAACAAATAGTAGGATATTGGTTGCCAGGGGCTAGGGGAGATAGTGGAGATAGAAATCAAGAGAAACTGGTAAAAGGAAGAGAAAACAGCGTGGCATTGATTCATTTTTAACATAACTTTGTGATTTTACCTTTTGTAAATCATAACAAGCTCACTATATTGGTTATATATCTACCTTGTGGTATGGTCAATATATTGCCCAACTAACTTTCAAAAGCATTTAGCAGATAAGACAATAAATATGATCTAATGCAATTACATTTGAGATATATAGAACAGGTTGGAGGGTGAATTCATTTCATTTAATAGATAATTTAAAAACTACTGTATACATATCAACATTATTCTGCTAGTGGTTAGGATGAAGGATGCAACAGGCCAAAGGGTGCTTTTGAAATATAATCAGATTACATTTCCTAATATCAGACAAGAGGAGATAGATCCAAGAATTTGTTTCTTATTCCAGCATGTAAACCCAGCTTTAAGCTTTTAAAATACTGCAATGTCTGACTCAGACATTGACTCAGTTGCCTTGTTGGACTTTGCTGCTTAGAGGGAGTAGAAGTCTTAATGGGAAGCTACCAAAGTCAAAACCCATAACTTGCTTTTATCAGCAGACTGTCAGGATGGGAAGCATAGGCTTGAAAAACAAGTGCGCTGTGTCATCATCAGAAAAGAGTTTTAGTTGCTGAACCTGAGGTTTTGCACCCCGCACATTACTTCAAGGAGTTTTGTTGGCCTTTTGACCTGTCACAACTAATAGAAACTTTTCTTGTTAAGTTGTGTTGGTCCAAAACTTTTTGAGGAAGTGGTATACAAGGACCATTCACATGAACATTTTATGTTTTCCTCTCAACATCAGTGGGGAATGGGGTAAGCTATAGTGGAAATTTGCTATATCAAATATAACACAGACTTGCTAAGAAAAGAAAAGCATTTCACATTCTATAACCCAAAGAACTCAGGTAGCAAATTATCCTCAGCTTTTCAGCAGCAATCTAAGTAAAGCAAAGAATACACATTTATACCAATTTATTTGTTTATTTTATCAGAGAAGCTTTCAACCACAGCTCTTTTAAAGAACTTATCAGATCCTGTCTCAAGAAGTTCTAATTTCTCCTATTGCTAGTAGTAAATCAAACACTAAATAACTTGCACTAACTCTCTTAAAATAGGGACGGAAACAGTTTTTGGTGTGCGTGGCCCGAAAGGACATAAAGGGAGAGAGTTTGAAGGAAGTTGGTCTGCCTTGGTTCTCATTTCTTCAAATTCTGTTCTGGTGAAGGAAGAGAAAAATTGGCCTTATGATGTCCTTTGGGGTTTTTGGTTGCATGTAGTAGAGTCTTAGAGTTTTTATTTATTAAATACAGGAAAGCATACTATAGAGATGGATTAGAAGGGCACTGATAGGAAAAAATGGAATTCTCATTGTCTATATAAGACAGTCTTTAAACATTCTGTATGTTCTATAGAATTATCACTCATAGTTTATACAGACATACACACAAGAATATAAAATTTATGAAGGTGGGAAGAACAACTGTCTGGATTACTGTTTTAGTCTAAAGGTTTTGCACAGGGCCAGAGCATTATAATAGCTCAAATAATATTTGTAAAATAAGTTTAAAAAGTTTCCTATGGCATTCTTTTAAATATTTTTACACTTCATGTTGTATTTTATGAACTTCAGTCTCATGAATTGGCCTCCAGAAGCCAGTTTTCTACTTCCTTTTTGTTGCAGGAGAAATTCAAGAATCAGTTATTGTATCTACACCTCAGGGGGCATCTTTCCTTAACAAAGCAAAATACTGAGATGTCTGATTGTGGAATATCTCCTTCAAAAGTCTGAGTAGAGGCTTTTGTACAATCTCTCTCTCTCTCTTTTTTTTTTATCAGTCTAAGTAAACATCATCACTTCTTGGCCTTTCGGGTCAGATCAAGTGTAGATAATCATTATATATGTATCTGATTAGTCTACCAAATGCACATTTAGAGCAATTTTCTGTTATGCAACTAGTTGACCCTTTCTTGACTAGCTTGTAGACATATTATGGATATGCTTATTGAGCATATTAGATCTGAAAGATTATACCTTCTAAGTTTACTTTCATAAAATGATATTATCCATGCCACTTTTGTTTGTTTCTTTAAATCAGTTAACACTTATGGTTAATATTTTTCATAGATCTAATAAGAGAAAGATATATGCATTTCCCTCAGTTTAAATAAAACAGTTTCACTTGATGTCCAACAAAAATTCTGATTTTTAAGGCACTTAGAATAATGTCATTCTTATTTGACAATTAAGATTACTTCACAGCTAAAGTCTAGTTTGAAAAAATTGAAATAGAATGACTTTCTTGGTGTTATTGCTTTCTATATTTCAGGCTGTACGTCATCTATTTTCATTACAACATGTAATTATGGAACTTATTTTAAACCTATTAATGACAACATTAATAGGCCTTAAAGTTGAGTGTGTTGCCTAGGATAAAGTTATTGGAGAACAGAGTTTGTCATTTTACAATGTTAGCTAACACCTTCCTTAACATTTTTGACATGTATGTATTAATGGCATGTAGACTGTAATAATGAGAAAGGGTTGCTACTGATTTATAATATTTATTACAGATGAAGTTGACTTGTCAAAGAAGAACTGATGCTTATATTTATCATTATTAAAAAGTACAACTTAAATATATCACTATAAATATTTAAAGAAAAAACATAAATTCATAGAACTCCATTTTGAAGCCTCAAAAGAAGAGAGACAATATAATGGTAGATGTTGCTTCTATCATTAATCCAGGGCAATGCTAAATTTGATATATATTTTGTAGACTTTAAAAAGTTTATCCTTGTCACTATCCTTATAGCCATTAACAGAATATATGCAAAATAATGTATTAAATAGTAACATAGTCTCAGACTGAAGTTTCTCAGTCAAGAGATTTGAAATATCTGTAGGACAAAGAAAACTGGAAAAATTAAACCAATAAAATTCAAAATTAGTAAATTAATGTGATGTAATTATATTTTATTGAACCCTGACTTGAATTATAAACCTCAAAATGGTGAGAGAAGAGAAAAAGTTTTCTGTAATATGAAATAGACAATGTTTCTGTTTTAAAGGAATATAGTCTTCCAAAAATGACAATAGAAATCTTAATTGGTTTGAGGGTTGTGTGTGTGGTAGAGGAAGGAAGCCTTTGCTCCACCTGTGTGCTTGACCTCTTGACCATTTTCACACTGTGTTTTTATGTCCAACAGCTAACACCTGCAAGAAAAGCCAGCGATACCTGAGATCTGCCTTGCCATGCAAAAGCCCTAGCAAGTGGCTCCCAGCCCAGAAGTAGAAACGACTCCAGTGTCCTTGCCCCTAATCCAGACTGCTCTGAGGTAAGACTGGTTTCAAAATGTTTTGTGGAGTTAAGCCTAAACTGCCCTTCTTAGGACTTCCTTTGATGTCAAATATTTGCTTGGTTTCCTGCTCTTTCTGGTCTCTCTTCACCGCTCCCTTACTCTTTTTTTTTTTTTTTTTTTTTCCGGCAGCACTTCCTAATAAATTATCTTCATGTGTATCCTCATCTTAGGGTCTGCTTTTGGTGAGTCCCTCTTAAGACACGGTGATACTCATTAACCCTACTCTCTGCCTTCTGGGTGAAACACAGGGTTGTACTTCCTGGTCTCCTTTTGTTGGGCAATAGCCAAGTTGTTGGCTCTGGTAGAGGTAATGGATGCTACTTGTGGTCTGAGCATTACAATCCTGGGATTAAACCCTTTAGAGCTCTGCTGTGGTGACCACAAATGCTCCAATCAGTGGCGACTCTATTAGTCTGGGAGAAATATCAATAGCCTCAGATATGCAGATGACACCACCCTTAGGGCAAAAAGTGAAGAAGAACTAAAGAGCCTCTTGATGACAGTGAAAGAGAAGAGTGAAAAAGTTGGCTTAAACTTCAACATTCAGAAAACTAAGATCATGGCATCTGGTCCCATTACTTCGAGTCAAACAGATGGGGAAACAATGGAAACAGTGACAGACTTTATTTGGGGCAGGGGGGCCTCCAAAATCACTGCAGATGGTGATTACAACCATGAAATTAAAAGGTGCTTACTTCTTGGAAGAAAAGTTATTACCAACCTAGACAGTGTATTAAAAAGCAGAGACATTACTTTACCAACAAATTTCTATCTATTCAAAGCTAGAAACTTTCCAGTAGTCATGTATGGATATGAGAGTTGGACCATAAAGAAAGCTGAGCACCCAAGAATTGATGCTTTTGAACTGTGGTGTTGGAGAAGACTCTTGAGAGTCCCCTGGACTGCAAGGAGATCCAACCAGTCCATCCTAAAGGAGATCAGTCCTGGGTGTTCACTGGAAGGACTGATGCTGAAGCTGAAACTCCAATATTTTGGCCTCATCATGTGAAATATTGACTCATTTGAAAAGACCCTGATGCTGGGAAAGATTGAAGGTGGAAGGATGAGCTGGTTGAATGGCATCACTGACTCAATGGACATGAGTTTGGGTAAACTCCATGAGTTGGTGATGGACAGGAGGACTGGCGTTCTGCAGTCCATGGGGTCGCAAAGAGTCAGACACGACTGAATGACTGAACTGGACTGATTGTGCTTATGTTCTTGACCTATATGTCAAAACTTAGTGACATAGTTCATATCATGATAATGCACAGATGACATTTGGACAGGTATCTCCAAATGAGACCTAGTTCTACTACTCAGCTGTTGTGTCTTCATGAAACTTTGGGTATGTTTGTGTATGTGTGTATATGAGAAAGCAGGAGCAGGAGAGGGCCGGTGAGAATGAGAGTTCATTCACATTTTGTTTTTTTGTTTTTTAGAACAACTCAGCAAAAATACGGAACGCTTCACGAATTTGCGTGTCATCCTTGCACAGGGGCCATGCTAATCTTCTCTGTATCGTTCCAATTTTAGTATATGTGCTGCCAAAGCGAGCACTCATTCACATTTTGTATGCAAGATTTTAATAAGGAATAGGAAGGGAAATGTAAGTTTAAGAAACAATATGATAGTCCCCACTCTTTGCTTAAATGTTTACTCCATAGGGGATACAGAAAGTCTGAGTTCCATCACTCACATGAATGTCAAACCACCTGATTGTATATTGGAAGTGATCTGGTACCCAAAGGAAATAGGAATTCACACAAATTAGTGTTATTGCTCCTTAGAAATCACTTGTGGGTAGGAAGAACATGCTAGTGTTCTAAAAGGCTTGGATGCTGATTTCATTTGCTTTGCTTACCAGGAGTACAACGAGGTTTATATTCAGAGGAAAGCTGTATAAGTCCTGTCTGATATTCATGTTAAGCACAATGGCTCTATCAGGCATTGGAGGAAATACAGCTCCAACACGTTTTACTTTGTTTCTCTAAAGAGTTGGTGAAACATTCAATAAATGTAAACAGAATGACTCAAAGGTATATTTAAGTTTGCTAGGCTCTGCTCCTCAAATGCCAAATGTCATCAAAAGACTTTAATTTTAGTTATTCATAGTATTTCTGAAGAAGAAGCTTATTTCCCACTTCACTTTTACTGGACGTAATTCCATTTCCATTAAGCTCTCAGTGCACATGTTTGTCAGTTTACACCACCAGGCAGATTTAATTAACTAGTCATAAATACATGTATTTAAAAGTCAAATGAAGAAATTAAGAGCCAGTTGTTCACCTGTAGCTGTTTAATTTATGCTGGCTTTTTAATTGAAATTCAATAACCTGGAAAGGAAAAGCATATTCATTTGAGATTATACTGGAAACTGTAAGGCATAATCAATTGCATGATTCACGAGTATATCTATTTATTTGAATTTAAAATAACAATTTTGTCCTCTTCAAATATGTTTATCAAATATATACATATACCATTTTAAGGTTATGTTACAATTACTAATATCATACATTTGAAAACAATCATAAATTGAAGCTGCCAAGGGCTAATCTTATTAATGCTGCACATATTTCAGTTTTAATTTAGTTATATTTTATTGTCATGTGTGTAGAATTATTTTTAAAATCACGTTTATTTAAACATCATATTAAAGAGATAACTATGATTATGCTTTAAGCATGAGGTCTTTTACTTACATCCATATGAAAACTCTATGTAAGCCTTGTGTTTAGTAGTCATGCTATATAATTTAGTTATTTTTCATATATTCCTTATTTTTCATATCTTCCTTATTTTTCATATCTATCATTCCTGCATATATTTGTGCCCAGTGGAAGGCATAGTAATCACACATTTTCATTGATTACAATTTTAAAGGAGATTTATTTAAGAAGGAAGGAGATTCTCACAATATTTAATTTGTTACTATCTAACTGTATATTTACTATATGACTTTGAAGAAGTTGCTTAACCTCTGGGTGTCTCAGTTCCTGTACTATTAAAATACTGTAGCAGTCAGAGTAGATAATTATTTATTTTTATTTGTGATGATTTTCTGAAATAATGGGGAAGAGAAAAGGTAGTGAATACTTAAAGGTTTTAAAAAGGAACCTAAAAGGGTCTTTATCATATACATGAAGCATATCAGGGAAATGAAAATCCGTAGAAGAAACCAAGATGTCATTTTTTGTATAGAGCATTGAGTAAGAATTTTAATTTCCTTAAGTATCAATTTCCTCCATTGTAAATTAGGAATGATTATAATTTTTTTTCCCTCATAGATCTGTTCTATGGATAAAAAAGAAATTACACTCTGGCATTCCTTATAATTTATAAAGTATTGTGTATGCACTCTTTGGAGCTTCCTGGTGGCTCGGGGGTAAAGAATCCTCCCAATGCAAGAGACACAAGTGATGCAGGTTCGATCCCTGGGTTGGGAAGATCCCCTGGAGGAGCAAATGGCAGCAGGTCCAGCATTCCCGCCTGGACAGCCCCATGGGCAGAGGAGACTGATGGGCTGCAGTTGTGGGGCCGCAGAGCTGGGCATGGCTGAGCAGCTGAGCACCGCACATTCACGCTACTCTTGGGTGTGGTCTTGGTCATGGCCATCAATGAGACCTGGATGCATCACATTTCTATGATACGCAATCCTTTTCAGGCCAAGTTTACCAAATTTATTTAATAGAAAATCACAATGTCCAGACTAGTAAGGTTCTCTCAGAGAGCGTCTATCATTTGAATTTAATACCACCTCAGGTGGCTCAGTGGTAAGGCATCTGCCTTCCGATGCAGGAGATGCAGGAGGCATAGGCCTGATCCCTGGGTAGGGAGGATCCCTCGGAGGAGGCAGGGGCAGGCTAGTCCAGTGTTCTGGCTTGGAAAGCTCTTGGACAGAGGAGTCTGGAAGGTTGCAGTCCACGGGGTCTCTAAGACTCAGACAAGACTGAGGGGCTCTGACTGAGCAAGCATCAGACACAGCACCTCCCAGTTGGTGCTAGTGTAAACACTCTGCCTGCCCGTGTAGGAGACTTCAGAGACGTGGGCTTGATCCCCGGGTTGGGGGGATCCCCTGGAGAAGGAAATGGCACCCCACTTCAGTATTCTTGTGGAGAGAATCCCATGGACGGAGAAGCCTGGTGTGTTATAGTCCGTGGAATTGCAAGGAGTTGAACATGACTTAGTGTCTGAGCGCTCGGAGCATATACGAGTCTTATCTGCTAGAACTATTAGTCAAGCTGTTATGTCTTGCTATGTTTATTAAATAGAAACTTTATCTTCTGACAACTTTAGCAATATAGCCAGTGTTATAATCATTGGTATCTCAAGTTTCAATTGATCATATATTTTAAAATTTCTAATTGTTTACTTAGGAAGGAGAGGTAATTCTGAGAATAAAAGCTAGCAAAAAATGTTGATATTGCCTATCACATTTAATATATTTTTATTGCATTCTGATTAATTGTACTTAGTGGTTTCATAGCCAGAAAAAAGCAGAAAACATTAGGGCCACATCTTACATTTGCCTGTTGGATTAAGTGGCATATTTGATGAGTTTTAACAACAAATTTCTCTTCTGGGAGGACACAGGGAAAATTTTGGGAAAACAAATCAGAAAACAGATGTTTTCTAATTTATGCTTTCTATGAGTGTTCTTTAACACATTTTCCTCTTTATTTTTTAAAGAGGTAGATATTTTTGAAAAATGAATGATATTATTTGAAGTTCTAATTTTATTGATCAACTTTTTAACATTTTGACTTATTAGCAGAATTAGTAGCTTAAATGTCCTTAGTGAAATTAAATTTGTGGTGCACTTATTCACGGGTGGAGTGCATTGGTTCTAATATGTTGATTATATGTTAGTAAGACCATTGTGGAGATTTTCAGTTAAAATGATGGATTGTATGCTGGTATCTATTTTTGCAGTATGACAAAATCCTGGGAAAAATGTTAAAGGGATTGTTTTAAGGATGTGAAACTCCAGTGGTGCAGAAAACTAGAAGACAGAGAAGAGCAACAAAGTTGAAAGCTAGAATGTAGAAAGACTAGTGGTAAATGAATTAACAGACCTTAATTATCTGACCTGAGAAATCCAAATTCTTTTTTTTTTTTTGTATAAAAGATAATTTTCTTTTTTTTTTTTCAATTTGTTTTTTCCATTTATTTTCGTTAGTTGGAGGCTAATTACTTCACAATACTGTAGTGGGTTTTGCCATACATTGACATGAATCAGTCATGGCGTTAAATGTATTCTGCATCCCGATCCCCCCTCCCACCTCCCTCTCCACCCGATCCCTCTGGGTCTTCCCAGGGCACCAGCTCTGAGCACCCATCTCATGCATCCAACCTGGGCTGGTGATCTGTTTCACCCTTGATAGTATACTTGTTTCAATGCTGTTCTTTCTGAACATCCCACCCTCACCCTCTCCCACAGAATCCAAAAATCTGTTCTGTATATCTGTGTCTCTTTTTCTGTTTTGCATATAGGGTTATCATTACCATCTTTCTAAATTCCATATATATTTGTTAATATGCTGTAATGTTCTTTATCTTTCTGGCTTACTTCACTCTGTGTAATGGGCTCCAGTTTCATCCAGCTCATTAGAACTTATTCAAATGAATTCTTTTTAATGGCTGAGTAATATTCCATGGTATATACATACCACAGCTTTCTTATCCATTCATCTGCTGATGGGCATCTAGATTGCTTCCATGTCCTGGCTATGATAAACAGTGCTGCGATGAACATTGGGGTGCACGTGTCTCTTTCAGATCTGATTTCCTCGGTGTGTATGTCCAGGAGTGGGATTGCTGGGTCATATGACAGTTCTATTTCCAGTTTTTTAAGAAACTAGTACAGCCTTTATGGAGAACAGTGTGGACATTTCGTAGAAATCCAAATTCTTAATCACTAGTGGTGCGAACTGAGAAAAACTTTGAGTCCTATTATGGAATTCCTCTTGGCCTTGGGAATTTGAACATCAGGTCCTGCTGGGAGTTAGGGGGAACAGAAGAGATGGCTACGATGAGGAGGAGGAGTTGTAAGTAGTTTAAGAGGCAGTGTGGAGGCTAGAGCTCCTTCACACTGCACAGCCTCGTCATAGACTCTTCCAGAGGGAAACCAGTCCATTCTCTGGCGGAGTTAAAAGAGTGAGACCAACCTGAGAAGAAACAGGTATACTTGGGAGCAAGGTTATCACAAAGGGAAACTTGGTAGGTATAGTGATTAAGTAGCAAATGACATAGTTTTTGTTGAAAACCAGAATCTCTTTCAATATTTGTCTTTCTGTATTTGGGCAGTCAGATCTTTTCAAGTTGGAAATTAAAAGTGGGTCAGTTCGATATTAAAATGCAAAGTATTTTCTATCAGTTTTTATCCTGCAATAAAGTTCATAGCTGACAAGACACAGTCATACATTGAAAGTTCTCAATCAATCTTTTACTTCCCTACTCCCAAATGTAAGAAGATATTAAAAGATGACCAGAAACAAGAAACCCTCTGTGTGTGTGTGTGTGTGTGTGTGTGTGTGAGAGAGAGAGAGAGAGAGAGAGAGAGAAACCAGTTTGGGACCACTGGTTTCCAGTCCAGGCAAAGGAACTTAGAAGTCTCTACTCTGTCCTAAACAAAAGTAAAAAGTTGAACAAAGTGATAAACCAGCAATCCTTCTCAGAACTGTCAGAGAAGTGAAGACACCGGGAAAACTGCTGATGCCAAAATTGGAGAGACAGATGGATTAAGAGGACCATAATTTATCAGAGCAGAGACTCACGTGTAGAACCAACGCTGGCGTAGGAGACTGTAATTGATGAATTGTTTTAAGTGCAATGGAGACAGTCCTGAGAATTAAAATTCTAAGACATGATCATAGGAGAATCCTAGTGCTTTCGAAAGTTCAACCTTCTGAAGGCCACCAGGCCGTCGTCGTGATTATCAGAGAAGAACCCCCTTGAGCTCCACCAGGAGGTTGGAGACTAATCTACCTGCAGAGAATGGAAATACACAGTTCCAGTGAAAGGGAAAAATAAAACAAAACAAAACATGACAAGCATCAGTGAAGTTCATGGACCAGGGGTGCAGGCTAACCGAAAGCTGAGACATACTCATAGGCTATATAATGGTGCCCTTTTCCAACCATTTGCCGCTACAACAACAAAAGTTTCTAAACATTCTGAAAAATAAAAAAGCAGCATCACTGCGGTATATGTAAGAGAAAAAATATTTTTACGCAATTAATTACTTGACTTGGCAAAATACAGGGATTTTTAACTGCCCTTGTGACTTAAACAGCTTTTCTTTTATAGCCTATCTGTTGATGTACACTAGTAAATATACTATTTAATAAATGTTTCCTTGGTACAGTCACAATCCAGACCACAGGGTGATTTTGGTGACCAAGATGTGTTTCCTCTGGATTTTGTAATTTTTGATCACACTGTTCTAAGATGGTAAGTTTGAGTATCAGTTTTTATAAATTGGAAAAAAGAAAAACCTCTTCTCTATTTACCGTATAATATTAGATTGGCAAAAAAAGTTCCTTTGAGTTTTTGCATAACATCTTACCTCTTATTGAAAGCTAAGATCTTAATAAATATGTATAAATTAATTTCAGCTCATGGCACTTGGTACTAACATTGTTTTGGCAAATCTGTACAGAAGGTCTAGGTCATAGGTATCAGGCATTAGAGGAAATAAAATTCTATTATTTCTTTAAAAGTCATAATGATTATCACATATTTTAACAATCTAAAGAATATCAAAAGGAAAATTTCACACCTCTTTAAGCATTTCCTTATTCCCATATCTCCTCATTTCTTTGTGCCTGGGTTACTACAAGTAATTAAAAAAAAAAAAAAAAAAGCTGCCCAGAAGTGCAGCAAGGTACACTGTAAGTACCTAGAGTCAGAAAGAAAACAATTCTGTGACATGTATGTATCAAATGCCCTAAAAAATCTGGTCTACTCACATTTATTTCTTTATTTAGTTTCCACTATGCTCGAGACACTGTGGTAGGCATCATTCAAGGTACATAGATGAAAAACAGATTTTTTTTGCCAGTAAGGAATTTATTTTATATATAATAGCAAAACATAAAATGTAGTCAATAGTATGCTATAAAATGTTCACAGAAACCATGATCAACTAAGATATTTTAAGCTATTGAATGTTAGTTTAAAAATATTACCCTCCAAAAGATTTAAATAAAAAGTAAGATATTATGTTCTAATTTTAGAAGTTAGTGTTAGAGTCAGTTCAATTCAGTCCCTGAATCACATCAGACCCTTTGATACCCCTTGGACTGCAGTGCACCGAGCCTCCCTGTCCATCACCAACTCCCAGAGCTTGCTGAAACTCATGTCCCTGGAGTCGGTGATGCCATGCAACCATCTCATCCTCTGTCATTCCCTTCTCCTCTTGCCTTAATATTTCCCAGCTTCAGGGTCTTTTCCAATGAGTCTGCTCTTCGCATCAGGTGGGCAAAGTATTGGAGCTTCAGCTTCAACATCAGTCCTTCCACTAAATATTCAGGAGTGATTTCCCTTAGGATGGACTGGTTGGATCTCCTTGCAGTCCAAGGGACTCTCAGGAGTCCTGTTCAACACCACAGCTCAAAAGCATCCATTCTTTGGCACTCAGCTTTCTTTACAGTCCAACTCTCACATCTGTACATGACCACTGGAAAAGCCATAGCCTTGACTAGATGGACCTTTGTTGGCAAAGTAATATATCTGCTTTTTAATATGCTGTCTAGGTTGGTCATAGGTTAGTGTTAGAATATTGTCTTCATAAAGATTTAAATAAACATTAAGATGCTATAGGTTCCTATGAAAGCGAAGTGAAAGTTCCGTAAGTTAGTTGCTTGGTCATGTCTGACTCTTTGTGACCCCATGGACAGCGGCCCACCAGGTTCCTGTCTCCATGGGATTTCCTAGCCAAGAATACTGGAGTGGGCTGCCATTCCCTTCTTCAGGGCATCTTCCCAACCCAGGGACTGAACCCGGGTCTCCTACAGGCAGACTCTATACCCTCTGAGGCAGCAGGAAGATCCACAGTTTCTTATATGCGAAATCAAATTTTGTTGGGGAAGAACGTTAAAATAAGAGAATCGAATTCTCACCAACAGAAAGAATTTGACATTTTAAAAAATGATTTATTTTACTGTACAACCCTGTATTGGTTTTGCCATTCATTGACTTGAATCTACCACGGGTGTACATGTGCCTCCATCCTGAACCCACCTCCCCATCCCATCCCTCAGGGTCATCCCAGTGCACCAGTCCTGGGCACCCTGTCTCATGCATCAAACCTGGACTGGTGATTCATTTCACATATGATAATTTATATGTTTCAATGCCATTTTCCCAAATCATCCCACCCTCGCCTTCTCCCACAGAGTCCAAAAGACTGTTCAATACATCTGTCTCTCTTTTGCTGTCTCGCATATAGGGTTATTGTTACCATCTTTCTAAATTCCATATATATGCGTTAGTACACTGTATTGGTGTTTTTCTTTCTGGCTTACTTCACTCTGTAAAATGGGCTCCAGTTTCATCCATCTCATTAGAACTGATTCAAATGAATTCTTTTTAATGGCTGAGTAATATTCCATGGTGTATATGTACCACAGCTTCCTTATCCATTCGTCTGCTGATGGGCATCTAGGTTGCTTCCATGTCCTGGCTATGATAAACAGTGCTGCGATGAACATTGGGGTGCACGTGTCTCTTTCAGATCTGGTTTCCTCGGTGTGTATGCCCAGGAGTGGGATTGCTGGGTCATATGATAATTGCTTTATAATAAGGAATTTGACATTTTTTGTTTAAAGCACTGTGTGTTATATTTTAGCTGTGTATAAAATTGCACATTCCACTCATTCTATTTTTATCCTTTCCATTCATTTTTTTTCTCACCAAGTATAATGTTAGTATTTTCTTCTTATAATTTCAACACAGGCATTCTCAGTTCAGCTTCCTGTACTGTAAAGTTCTTAATTATCATTGACTTTCGCACTAGTATTTTTAGTAATATCGTTGATTGTACCCAATTTGGAAATAAAACTTTTCTGAATTATCAGACATTTAAGGAAGAAATGACATGAAATAAAATATACACATAATAATCTTTTGACAGAAATTGAGGAATGTGGAATCAATCACAAATGTGAAGGGAGAAACATATTTTGCACCCATATATACTAACAGAACAAAATTTATTTTATTGTCCTATTCAATATTTGAATAAACCACCACTAAAATGGATTGGTAAAAAAACTCTTCAAAAAATGGGCATGGAAGGAACCTACCTCACCATAGTAAAAGCCATATATGATAAACCCACAGCAAACATTATTCTCAATGATAAAAAACTGAAAGCATTCCCTCTAATATCAGGTGCAAGGCAAGGATGGCCACTCTCACCACTATTATTAATATCAATTTTAAATTAAGCAAGTTTTTTTTTATTTGTAAATTTGTCTCCTAAGACTAGAGCATGCAAAGTTCTTATCTAAAACAATCAATTTAATTTTCTAGACACTTGAGCCTAATAGTAGAGAATACAATTTAGGATTGATACCAATTGCAGATAGTTTTTTTTTGCTAAGGGCACAGTTAAAATTGTACTAAAACAACAATAATTTTGCAAGAATATTAAGAAATAGTAAGTACACAAATATATGACTTATTATATGCCTACTGGTTATCTCTTCATTTACTCTCTTTGGCAATATTTCAAATTTCTGGTTCACTTGCTGACTTCCTGCTGAATGACTTTAAATGTGCTTAAAAGAAGAATTTAGTCAGCAGCAAAGACTACACTCTTTGAAAATATTTCCAGGAAATGTTTTATTCAAATAGGAATATGGGAGAAAAGTTTAAGGGAGGGTCAGTTCTATGCAAACACAGATCTATTGCATTTCGGAAATTGGAGGATATGGAAAAATGGGATAGAACTGACAAGAGAGTCACTTAAAGACTGAGCCGGGGCAGTTATTGAAGTAGGGTAAAAACTACAAAAGAGGATTTTAGAAAGGAAGGAGACATTGATAGTGCAGAATATCATAGGCCCCCAAAGCTCAAGATAAAACTGTTTTCCTGGCCAGAGAAGTGATAGAACAGATATCCTGTGAACCATAAAATTCTGGGAGATTTCCCTTATAGCACTTATCTATGAGGGTAACTCCAGATGAATGAAGCTGTTTTGCAGGATGGGAAGCTAAATTACTGAGAAATAAATAAGCAGAAAATATTGTATCTAGCAGATGATGTAAGGGGCCCTAAAGGATACAGAGAATGCAGGGTAATGGAGAGGAGTGAGCAAGAGACGAGAGCTCCCAAGAGTGGCCCATAAACATACACAAGTCTGGGCTAACCCTGATGGAATTAATGGAACAATCCATTGAAGCATTGGAAAGGATTTGAGAACCAAACTGAACAACTGCAGATGCCAGTTAAATTGTAAAGTTGACAAATCTCTAACCAGACTAACCATGAAAAAATAATGAATCCTTGAGATTCACTTGCAGGTGCTAGTTTGTACCTCTTAATCCTGTTCACACTTTTCATTCATTCTGTACCCCTTCCTCTCTGGCAAGCACAAGTTTTTATCACTGCCACTATTAGCCTGCTTCTGTTCTGTTCTATTTGTACATATTTTATTGGCTACTTGTAAATGACAACATACAGATTTGTCTTTTTTTTTTTCACTTAGTATAATATCCTTTAGGTCCTTGCATGGAAAAGGTCAGTTTTTATCCCAATCACAAAGAAAGGCAATGCCAAAGAATGTTCAAACTATAGTATAACCGCACTCATTTCATATGCTAGGAAGGTAATACTCAAAACCCTTCAAACTAGGCTTCTATACACAGTGAAGAACAGATAGACCTGGCATACTGCTGTCCATGGGGTTACAGACAGTTGGACATGACTTAGCAAAAGAAAAACAAAAATATGGACACTTAGGTTGCTCCCATATCTTGACTATTGTGAATAATGCTACAGCGAATGTGACAGGGGATGGGTGCATATATCTTTTCAAATGTTGTCCTATTCTTCAGAGAAATACCCAGGAGAATAGTTAGATCATATTTCTTTCTCTCTCTCTCTCTCTCTTTTTTTTTTCTCTTCTTTAAGGAATCTTCATACTGTTTTCCCTTGTGGCTGTACCAATTCACATTCCCACCAACATGGCAAGAGGGTTTCCTTTTCTCTGCATGCTTGTCAACACTTATAATTTGCTGTCTTTTGGATGATAGTCATTCTGAAAAGTGTGGTTGTATTTCATTTGGTTTTGATTTGCATTTCCCAGTGATTAATGTTGTTGAGCGTTTTTTCATTTACTTTTTACCTGTCTGTATGTCTGTTTTTGTAAAAATACCTACTCACATCCTCTGCATTCCCACTTTTTTTTATTGTAACTATTCTTCCTGTGGTGATAATATCATATATGAAATTACTATATTGTGCATCTGAAATTAATATAATAGTGTATGTTAACTATAGGTCAACTTATGTATAAAATACATTCTTTATAATATTGAGTTGTATAAATTCTTTATATTTTGTAAATCAACACTTTATCAGGCATTTTAGTATGACTTGCAATATCTTCTTCCATTAAGTAGACTGCCTTTTGGTTTTGTTGATGGTTTCCCTAGCTGTGCAAAGGCATTTTAATTTGATGTAGGCCTGTTTGTGTATTTTTTGCTTTTTTGTCCGTGCCTTTGTAGACAGATATAAACAAATATTGCTGTGATCAATATATATAAAAAAAGCAACCACTGTTTTCATCTAGCAATTTTATAATTTCAAGTTTTATATTTAAATCCTTAATCTATTTTGAGTTTATTTTTGCCCTGTGTGAGTAAGGGGCCTATTTTATTTTTTAATATGTTGCTGTCCAGTATTTCCAATGCCATTTATTGAAGAGACTGTCTTTTCTTCTTGGTCTATTCTTACACTTCTTTTGTTATAGATCAGTTGACTGTATGTATACAGGCATATTGCTGGGCTATCTATCCTGTTCCATTGATCTCTCTCTCTTCACTGGCTGTCAGGTGTCACTTACTGTGTGTCCAGAGGTCGAAGCAAAGGCCTTGCTGGCGTGTCTGGGCAAGCGGTCTATGCCCCAACCAGTAATGCTGAAGAAGCTGAAGTTGAATGATTCTATGAAGACCTACAAGACCTTCTAACTAACACCAAAAAAAGATGTCCTTTTCATTACAGGGGGCTGGGATGCAAAAGTAGGGGGTTAAAATATACCTGGGAAAATAGCAAGTTTGACCTTGGAATTAAAATGAAGCAGGGCAAAGGCTAATAGAGCTCTGCCAGGAGAACACACTGGTCATAGCAAACACCATCTCCAACCACAATATGACTCTATACATGGAGATCATCAGGTGGGCAGTATGGAAATCAGACTGATTGTATTCTTTCTTTGCAGCCGAAGATGGAGAAGCTCTATATAGTCATCAAAAACAAGACCAGGAGCTGGTTGTGGCTCAGATCATGAACTCCTTCTTGCCATATTCAGAATTAAATAGAATAAAGTAGGGAAAACCACTAGGCCATCCATGTATGAGCTAAATAAAATCCCTTATGGTCACACAGTGGAGGTGACAAATAGAATCAAGTGACTCTATCTGGTAGACAGAGTGCCTTACATCTATGGACAGAGGTTCATAACATTGTACAAGAGATTGTGATTAAAACCATCCACACGAAATAGAAATGCAGGAAGGCAAGTGTTTGTCTGAGGAGGCCTTACAAACAGATGAGAAAGAAGAGAAGTGAAAGGCAAAGGAGAGGGGAAAGATACACCCAACTGAATTCAGAGTTCCAGAGAAGAGCAAGGAGGGAGACGAAAGCCTTCTTAAGTAAACAATGCAAAGAAATAGAGGGAAAGAATAGAATGGGAAAGACTAGATATTTCTTTCAGAAAATTTAAGATAACAAGGCAACATTTCATGCAAATATAGAAACAAAAAGGACAGAAATGGCAAGGACCTAACAGAAGCAGGAGAGATTAAGAAAAAATGGCTAGAATACACAGACGAACTGTACGAAGAAAGCTTTTAATGACCTAAATTATTACGATGGTGTGGTCACTCACCTAGAGCCAGACATCCTGGAGTGTGAAGTCAAGTGGGTTTAGGAAGCATTATTACCAACCAAGTTAGTGGAGGTGATGGGATTCCAGTTGAGCTATTTCAAATCCTTAAAGATGATGCTATAAAGTGCTGCACTGAACACGTCAGCAAATTTGGAAAATTTAGCAGTGGTCACAGGACTGAAAAGGTTAGTTTTCATTCTAATCCCAAAGAAAGAAAATGCCAAAGAACTTTCAAATTGCCATATAATACTACTCACTTCACATGCCAGCAAGGTTATGCTCAAAATCTTTCAAGCTAGGCTTCAACAGTACATGAATTGAGAACTTCCAGATGTACAAGCTGGATTTAGAAAAGGTAGAGAAACCAGAGATCAAATTGCCACTATACCATAGAAAAAGAAATGGAATTAAAAAAAAATCAACTTATGCTTCATTGACTATGCCAAAGTGTTTGATGGTGTGCATCATAGAAACCTGGATTATTCTTAATGAGATGGGAATACCAGACCACATCACTTGCCTCCTGAGAAACCTGTATGCAGGACAAGAAGCAACAGTTAGAACTAGTCATGGAACAACAGACTGGTTCGAAACTCGGAAAGGAGTAAGTCAAGGCTGTCTATTGTCACAGCCTTCTTTAATTTACATGCAAAGTACATCATGTGAAAAGCCAGGCTAGACGAATCACAAACTGGGATCAAGATTGCCAGGAGAAATGACAAAACCTCAGATAAGCAGATGGTACCACTTTAATGGCAAAAAAAAATAATAATAAACTAAAGACCCTCTTGATAAAGGTGAAAGAGGAGTGAAAAAGGTGACTTATAACTCAACATTTAAGAAATGAAGACCATGGCATCCAGTCCTATCACTCCATGTCAAACAGGTGGGGAAAATGTGGAAACAGTGTCATATTTCATTTTCTTGGGCTCCAAACTTAATGCAGAAGGTGACTGCAGTCGTGGAATTAAAGATGCTTGCTCCTTGGAAGCAAAGGAGCTGCCTTGACAAACCTGGACACTGTATTGAAAAAGCAGAGACATCAGTTTGCCAGCAAAGATCTCTATAGTCAGAACTATAATTTTTTTCCTAGTAGTCATGTGTGGATGTGAGAATTGGACCAGGAAAAAGGCTGAGTGCCGAAGAATTGATACTTTTGAACTGTGGTGTTGGAGAAGACTCTTGAGAGTCCTTTGGACAGCAAGAAAATCACCAAACCAGTCAATACTAAAGGATGTCAGCCCTGAATATTCATTGGAAGATCTGGATTTGAAGCTGAAACTCCAATACTTTGGCCACCTGATTTGAAGAGCTGACTAATTTGAAAAGACCCTGATGCTGGAAAAGACTGAGGGCAAAAGGATAAGGGGACAACAGAGGATGAGATGATTGGATGGCCTCACTGACTCAATGGGCATGAGTTTGAGCAAACTCATGGAGATAGTTAAGGACAGGGAAGCCTGGTGTGCTGCAGTCCATGGGGCTGCAAAGAGTCGGATAAAAATAGTGACTGAACAATAATAATCTCTCTGTTTTTGTGGCAGCACCTACTATTTTGATGACTATAAATTTTAGTACAGTCTGAAATCAGGGAGCTTGACACCTCCAACTTTTTTTCTTCTCAATATTGCTTTGGCTATTTGTGGTATTTTGTGTTTCCATACAAATTTTTGGATTATTTACTCCAGTTCTCTGAAAAATGCCATGTGTATTTTGACAGGAATTGCACTTAGAAAACAGCATTGAGTTTGTAGATTGCTTTTGGTGGTATGGACGTTTTAACAATATTACTTCTTTCAACCCATGTGCACAGTACATCTTTTCATTTATTTGTGCTGTCTTCCATTTCTTTCTTCATCATCTTATGGTTTTCAGGTCTTTCACCTCCTTTGTTAAACTTACCCCTAAGTATTTATTTAATTTTTACCTTATTGTAAATGGGGTTGTTTTCTTTTTCTTATAGTTCATTGTTAGTTTGTAGATATGCAACAGGCTTCTGTGTATTAATTTTGTATTCTGAAATTTTACTGAGCTCATTTCAATAGTTTTAATAGTATTTTGGGGATAGTCTTTATGGTTTTTGATTTGTGGTATAATGATATCTACAGGGTGATAGTTTACTTCTCCCCTTTCAATATAGATACTTTTTTTTATTTCTCTTACTTGTCTGATTGCTGTAGCTAAGATTCCAATTCTATGTTGAATAAAAGTGCCAAAGGTGAGCATCTTTGTCTTGTTCCTGATCTTAGAGGAAAAGCTCTCAGATTGTCAGCATTGAGTATGATGTTAGCTGTGTTTGTCATAAATCATCTTTACTACTAATATGTTAATGTATATCCCTTCTATATTAAATTTATTGTGAGCTTTAATTATGAGTGGATGTTGAATTTTGTCTGATGCTTTTTCTGCATCTACCATGAAGACTGGGCTTCCCAGGTGGCTCAGTGATAAAGAGTCCACCTTCCACTGCAGGAGACACAGGAGACGTGGGTTGGGTCCCTGGTCGGGAAGGTACCTTGAGTAGGAAATGGCAAGCTAATCCAGTATTCCTGCCTAGAAAATTCCATGGACAGAGGAACCTGGCAGGCTGCAGTCCATGGGGTCACACAGAGTTGGGCGTGACTTAGCAACTGGGTACACATGCATCAAAATGATCACATGGTTTTAATCCTTTATTTGTCAATGCATTTTGTCACATTTGCTTATGCATAGATATTATAACATTTGTGTATCCCTGGAACAACTCTCACTTGATCATAATATATGATCCTTTCAGTTTATTGTTGAATTATGTTTTGACAATATTTTGTCGGAGCTTCCCACATCTATTCATCAGCGACACTAGTCTATCATTTTTTTGTGCGAGGAGGGTACTGTCTTTGTCTTGTTTTGATGTTATAATGATGATGGTCTAATATAAGTTTGGAAGTGTTCCAATCCTGTTCAATTTTTTGAAATACTTTTAGAAATATAGGTATTAACTCTAAAGATGTAGTCAAATTCCCTTGTGAAGCCATCTGATCCTTGACTTTTGTTTGTTGAGTGTTTATTGATTATAGATTCAATTTCATTAGTCTGTTAAGGCTTTCTATTTCTTCCTGATTCAGTCATGGAAGATTATTTGTTTCTAGTAATTTATTCATTTCTTCTAGGTGGTCCAATTTTGGTGTATAATTGTATTCTTTTGTGATTATTTGTATTTCTGTGATATTGGTTGTAATTTCTCCTCTTTCATTTCTAATTATATTTATTTGAGTACTCTGTTTTTCTCTTGATAGTTCTAGCTAAAGGTTTATCAGTCTTAAATATGTTTAGAAAACCAGCTCTTAGCTTCCTTGATCTTTTGTACTGCTTTTTATTTTCAATTTTATTTCTGTTGTGATCTTTTTATTTCCTTTTCTCTACTTCACTGCTCATATTTTTCTAATTTCTCTAGATAGAAGGTTAGGTTGCTTATCTGAGGTTTTTTCTGTTTATTTGTTTCTTGAAGTAGCTGTATCACTAAGAACTTCCTTCTTAGAGCCCCCCCCCCCCCCTTTTTTTGGCTGTGTCCCAAAGATTTTGGAAAGTTGTGTTTCTATTTTCAGCCATGTCACGGGGCTTACCTGAGCTGTCTTGGCAAGTTGGCTCCAGTGCCAGACACTTTTCGGTCTGCAGCCTTTGCTTTGGCACTCAGAGGAAGTAAGTTTTGTGTAAGCCCTTTGAGATCATGCTTGGTTTTCTCCAGCCCTCCAGGTCAGAAGCCCTGCTGCTTTCCAGAGCCAGTTAGGGGTATATCTTCCTGTTGCCCACCCCAGGGCAAGGACGCCCAGTGTGAGGCTCAGACTTCTCTCTCCTCAGGGAGGACCTCTGCGTTGTGATATCTCCTCCTCCCTTGGTTGGCACTTGAGGTGTAGGTCCTGACTAACCGTGTCTCTGTCCCTCCTACCCATCTCAGGATTTTTGTTTTTTCTTTATATCCTTAACTGTAGAAGAGCTATTCCACTGGTACTCAGGTTGGTTTTAGGGAAAGTTGTTCTTTATGTGCTTATCGTTTTGATGTATCTACTATATATGTATTGTGGTTTTGATGTATGGGAATAAGTGAGTTCAGGATCTTCCTACTCTGATCTTGATCCCATCCTCTTGATCCCATCTTGACCCCACCCTTTCTCAACATAGAATTCTGTATCCAGTTAAAATATCCTTCAAAAATTACTGAAATAAAGACATTGTTAGATTAAGGAAAAATAAGATAATCTGTCACTATCTGACTCCTCACCCCCCAAAAAAAAAGAAATTATAGAAAGTTCTTTAAGATAAACAAAAATGATTCCAGAAGAAATTTTGTAACTTCAGGAATGAAGGGCAAGCAATTAAGTTAATAAAATTGATACCATATAGAGCATATTCTATGACCATAATAGTTTGCTAGAAAGAAATTACAAAAAGATATCTGGAAAATCCCTTCAAAATCCCCAAAGTTGAAATTTAAACAATAGACTTCTAAACAATCTGTTGCCTGAAAAGGAAGTCTCAGCTATGTAAGAAAATATTTTGAATTAAATAAAAATACAATATAGCTACACCTGTTGGGTACTGATAAAACAGTTCTTAGAGGGAAGTTTATAGCAATTAAATGCATATACTGGAACAGAAGAATGATCCAAAATCAGTAAGCTTTCAACCTTAAGAATGAGAGAGAGAAGGGCAAAATAAACCTACAGCAAACAAGGAATATGATAACAGTGATTAGAGTAGAGATCAGTGAAATTACAAGCAAACAGTAGAGAAAATCAGTAAGCCAACATTTCTTGTTTTTTTCAAGATTAATTAAATTGATAAACCTCTAGTAAGCCCAACAAAGGAGGGAAAGACTACACAATACATGCTCCTCTGATATTAAAATAATAATAGGACAATATTACAAATGACTGTATGGCAATAAATTTGAAAAACATTAGATGGAATGCACTGAACCCTTAAAAGATTCAAACTATCAAAATTTAGTATCAATGAAATTAACCACAAACAGTGTAATATATAACAAAGTAAATCTCAATCCCTGGTGGTTTCACTGGTGAAATGTACAACACGTTTAAGACAGAAGTCATATTTTGTACATAATGTATCCAGAAAATTGAATGGGAGAAAATCTTTCCTAATTTATCAGTCCAACATCCTTATATCATATCCAGATAAAAATGATAAGGAAAGAAAACTACAAATATTCATCTTGAAGATAGACAGAAAATCCTCAGCTAGATATTAACAAATAAAATCTAGCAATATATAAAAGGATAATATATTACATCCAAGTACTGTTGATTTTAGTAATGAAAGACTAGTTCAACACTTCAAACTTAAACAATGCAATGTACCATCAGTTCAGTTCAGTTCAATCACTCAGTCGTGTCCGACTCTTTGTGACCCCATGAATCGCAGCACGCCAGGCCTCCCTGTCCATCACCAATTCCCGGAGTTTACTCAAACTCATGTCCATCAAGTTGGTGATGCCATCCAGCCATCTCATCCTCTGTCGTCCCCTTCTCCTGCTGCCCCCAATCCCTCCCAGCATCAGGGTCTTTTTCAATGAGTCAACTCTTCACAATGTACCATAGTAACATGCTAAAGAATAAAAGTGGTATAATATCAAAAGAAATAGAAAATACATTTTATAAAATTCAAGATATGTTCATTGAAGAAATACCCTCAGCAAAATAAAAACAGAGTATACTTCTCTAAGCATCCAGGATGGGTACTTCTAGAAGGCAAGGACTATAACTTGGTTATTTTTTTCACCCATGATTAGAATAGTACCTTCTAAAAAAGGCTATATATATATATATATATATATATATATATATATATATATACACATACATATATATATATACACATACACATACATACACACACATATATATATAATGTATATATGTAAATAAATTATTAACAATACATAAAATGAGTGCACAGTTTATAATAAATCACACACATAAAGTCTTACTTGTTCAAATAGGTTTAATCACTTTAGCAAATCTAAAGAACATCATCTAGGAGTGTAGGCTCAAAATAGGAGGATGTAAAATGTGTTTGTGTTGTGTGAGTGTAGATTTGTGAAAGTAGGTATTTATTTGCAAAGAAAGTTTTGAGGCTATAAATAATTTGTCTTGAGGAGCCAGATTGTTAAGTAAAAAGAAGATATTCCTCTCCTTTTCCAAACAACATCATGAAATCTAAAATTTATTTTAGAAAGCTGATGTATTTTAATATGTTTGGGTGATTTAAAATGGGTTGGTGAAGGGGCTAAAACCATGAAGCATTTTATTCCAGACACGACAATCTGGGTCTTTTTAGTAGTAGATTTCATAAAGATGAATAGGTAATAAAATCATATCAGAAACTTTGTTTCTTAAAATTTCATGGGGTAAATAAATCAGGCTAAACTTAAATAGGTGTTTTCAATATGTATTAGAAAACACTCATTTAAAATAATTATTTTTAGTGATAATTAAATTTAGTTATAGTAACTGAAATTGTAGTATATGCATGTACACACACACACACACACACACACATATATATATATATATATATATATATATAAATTTATACATGAACTTATGAGAGTGAAAGAAAATGTTAGTTGCTCAGTCTTGTCTGACTCTTTGTGACTCTGTGGGCTGTATCTCACCAGGCTCCTCTGTCCGTGGGATTCTCCAGGCAAGAATACTGGAGTGGGTTGCCACATTCTCCTCCAGGGGATCTTGCTGACCCAGGGATCAAACTCGGGTCTCCTGCATTGCAGGCAGATACTTTATTGTCTGAGCCACAGGGAAGCTACTATATATACTTATAGTACAGATTTGTATTTATATTCATTTTTATCTTATTTGTGTGTGTGTGTTAGTAGCTTAGTCATGTCTTACTTTTTGTGACCCCATGGACTGTAGCTCACCAGGCTCCTCTGTCTGTGGAATTCTCCAGGCAAGAATACTGGAGGGGGTAGCCATTCCCTTCTCCAGGGGATCTTCCCAACCCAGGGATCGAACCCAGGTCTCCTGCATTGTAGGCAGATTCTTTACGGTCTGAGTCACCAGGGGATCGCTATCTTATCTAATATTTTCTATTAGAATATTTATGAATATAATTTACTAGACCCATGTATCCTATATTCTCCCTATCACAGTACACTGACCCAAGAAGATAGTCAATACCATCACATGGAAGCATATGAATAAATGAATTAGTGATCAAGCAGGGTTGCTTGTTGCAAAGAACTAAATGCTCTTGTTTACTTTACATATATCTTTGTCAGTCAGGATGTATCTCTTAAGTTTACTGCATGTATTACTGGGTGTGATTAAGAGGAACATCTGTTTTTTAAAAGAGCATAGGAGAGTGGGTGAAGTCACTCTGTCGTGTCCAACTCTTTGTGACCCCATGGACTGTAACCCACCAGGCTCCTCCATCCGTGGAATTTTCTAGGCAAGATTACTGGAGTGGGTTGCCATTTCCCTCTCCAGGGGAACTTCCCGACCCAGGGATAGAACCCAGGTCTCCCGCATTGTGGGCAGACGCTTTACCCTCTCAGCCACCAGAGAAGCCCTAAAAGAGCATGCTTAAGGTGAATTCTATTAGGGGCCAAAGGTCTTCAACCCATGAGAGGGCAGATGGACAAAAGTTTGGTTTAAGGTGCCAGAAGGAGATAGGCTTCTGAATTAGAGACTTCAGTTCGTGTTATCTTCAACTGGATAAAACTCCATATGCCTCAAGGTCACACCTTGAAAAGCTCTATTTAGCCTTGTTTTTCCTGCTCATTATTTGAAGTTGTGCTTCAGAAGGCAAACATAGGTGCATGATTTTTTTTAAGTGATGAATGCAGAAGTTGAATCTTTCATACTGTCACTTTATTTGAATTATTTTTAAAGTTTCTTTTCTCCTCTAGTTTATAAGCAAGCCCACGCTATGTAGAAAACATATATATATATATATATATATATATATATATATATATATATATATATATATATACACACACACACACACACACATATACATGGCTTTAAGAAAATTATGATAATATATCATGTTCAGATACTAATAAGAATAATTTAGACCACAATTTTTCTGTGTTCAAGATCAAAATACACTCCATACATTTTTTGTGTGTGACTACACACTCCATTGCACAAAAAGTGAGCTAATACTAAATGAGATGGTGAAAATCTGGATTCTGTGATGTTCATATGCTTTACACAGCAGAGGCAGCTGTTGGTGCCAGTTATGTAATAAAAATTTTGAGCATCTGCCAAAAGAATAGAACTAAATTTGACTTGATAGCAAGTAAGACATGCTGCTCAAAAATTAGGTCTCCCTGAACAAGTGGTGCCCATTTTTACTCTGTAGATAGAAATTGGAGCCAAACAATCAAATGGACAAGAACACACTGACATCACTTCTGATTATTTTAGGTCCAACAAAAGTGTAATATTAAATTCCTAAATTTTCAAAAGTTCTCTGAACTTTGCAAATGACTAGTAAATGTATGATTTAGATGTATAGGCCCATTTATATCAAATCACTCTGTTGAATATACACACAGAAGAAATAAGCTAAACCTACAGATTGCCTCACTTATAATAAAATGTAGCTACCTCTTTAGGGGAAATTAAGCAGATGTTTAAAATTTTTCAACAAATTTCAAAAGTGACTTAAGGCAGGAAATGAGTAAAATTATATCCAATTTAAGCTTTAGGAAGTCTGTAGACAGACTATAATTAACCATTATTAATGCAACTGGTGTAAATGATACAAAACTTCTATCCAGAAAGATTTCTTCCACTGGCTGGTCCTTTTGAATTTCAGCAAGATGAAAAATGAGGAATCCTTTTATATTCTATGGTCATCCATCTCCTTTTGAGCTCTGGTCTTTTCATTGATTAATTTACTTGTATAAATTTAAACTTTTTTTAGATAGTGGGAAAAATTCAGATAATTAGCCAAGGAAAGGAGTCTGATTAATAGTTGGTAATCTGAGAAATATTTAGCCAGTTGTGTCACATATTCTTATCTGTGAATTATGAAAAATATTATAAATTCAAAATGTCAAATCCTACTGGACGCTGAAGGAAGTGTTTTATGTTCATGTTGTTTTATTAAATAGGGTCTGTAAATTTCGACTTCTTTCATTGTTGGGAGGGACAGCCATGTGATGACTTTTGAAATGCCTTTCCTGATGGTTTCTTGAGAACCTACTGCTTTGCTGCCACAGATTAAGGCTGTTGAATAGTCTTCTGTATTCATTTGCTAGGCTTTCCATAAAGCTGAATGGCTTTAACTACAGGATTTATTTTTCTCAGAGTTCTGGAGCCTGGGAATCCAAGATCAAGGTACCAGTAGGATTGATGTCTCCCAAGGCCTCTCTCTCCTTGCCTTGCAGGTGGCGTCCTTCTTGCTGAGCCCTAGATAAAAACAGAAGCCCCTGACAATTCCTTAATTTCAGCTTACTGATATCTTGAGCAGAGAACCCTGCTAACATAGACTGCTTGCCAGGGAAAGTGTGATATAAATGTGTGGTGTTTTAAGCCAATAAGCTTGTGGTGACCTGTTGCACAGTTTTGAAAACTAAAACACTTCTTTCCAGACTAGACCACTTGGCCATGTTTAGATAGGTTTTGGATCATCAACATTTGAGGGAGGGTCCTGGAATTCTGCTAAGTATCTTACAATGCACAAGGCAATCCTTCAAAGCATAGGATTATACAGCCCTAAAAGTTAATAGCGCCAGGCTTGTGAAGTCTAGATTAGGCTATTAGAATAATTTCCAACAAGAAGAAGAAACCAGTATTTGAATTAGAAACTTGAGAATATAAATATTTTTTTAAGAAATAAATTAGAGATTTTTAACTAGTTGCACATATTTTCTTGGGGATATCAGGATATCATTGAATACTGCCTACCAGAGACCATTACTTTTAGGGCTTCCAAACAGAATGTGACACTTCTTACGTACAAGGAATAAGTTTTATTTTGATATTAATAAGAAAATTTCCACTTATATGAGAGCATAAAGAATCATATAGGCTTAGACCATTTTCCTCAGGATGTGTGAAATGTTTGATTTTTTTTCCCCTTTGTTGTTTATTTTCTGGAAATATTCTTATACATTTTGCATGGTTTACAGTAGAAGCTTTTAATCAGTAAAAATAACTTAACATTTGACTTCTGCATTCCCTTAGCATTTCATTCCCTTTCTCATCAAGAAAGATTCCCAGGTCCCTGACAGAATACTTAGTTTGAAAAATCTAATGTATGCCACAGATTCCAAAGTATGTGGGTGGCATGAACACACCAAGAAGAGATCAGCATACCTCTTATAATTCCAAAGCAAAACATTATTTAGAAACTTGAAGACTTACATAATAGAAAGATTTGTAATAGTAAGTATATAAATAGAAACTAGAGTTGGTGACATGCTTGGGCCACTGGCCACTTATATCCCTTGAACATGATAGATTAAACATTAAATATGTTTGGAGTCCATTTTCTTCAGCACTGTTCTTACATTCTTGATACTCAGTAAGACTCTAGGATTATCACAGTTTTTTGAGGTGAATTTAAAATAATTTTAAAAGTCCCCAGGAAGCACAGAATTTCTGTAAGTTACCGTCAACTGTCAGTCAATGAGATTCCACAATACAGATCCTCTGTCATTTGGTATGAGCTCTAACACTCACTTTCTGACACGAACCATCAGAACATTTAATAGAGAGCAGATAAGTGAGCATGAAGAAGTCATTGTGACAGACTGCAAAAACATGTTGAATACCAAGGGGATAAAAGCAATATAGAAATCCTGATCCTTGTTATTCATGAGTCTCTGTCTTGAATGAGTCTCCACTATCAAATCAGTATTCTAAAATAAGATCTCCCTGTCTTCTTAGTCATATTTTCAAATCTCTCCAAAGACAAATATCTTATGTTTTGTGGTTATTCTGTTCTATTTATAATTAGAGTAGCTTACAAGGAGAATAGAAAGGCAAATAGCAAAGAAATAAGTAAATATGAAATTTTATCCAGAAGTGATTTATGATAAGCTCAGCCATCTCAAATTTACCAAGAACCTAAAGTATCAAAAGATTTACCAGAGCAACCAAAATAAATGCTAGCATATCCATACATGAATAATATGAACAAGCACATGTAGCATTTATTTTAAGTCCTATCCAGTTCAGAGTGCTGTCCTTAGACACTAATTCACTTAATCCTCATGGCAACATAAAACAAGCGTGATGTTTATCTTTATTTGATAAATTAGATAACAGAATCAGGAAGAGCTTTGGAAACTTTTTGGAGGAGTCAAGACAGCAAAGGGGTAGTAAATATTCAAAATAGAGTCCTTAGTTTTAATAACTTCAAGTGGTTAATCTCCAAATCTTTATTTAGTCTTTATTCAAGCATGTATTTAGTGTTAAATGTTTATGGTACCCTCAGCTGATTGCTGTGGATGAAGAGAAATAAGACAGATATATAAACCAATAAAGGCTTCCCTGGTGACTCAGATGGTAAAGAATTTGCCTGCAATGCAGGAGACCCAGGTTCGAATCCCCAAGTTGAGAAGTTCCCATCGAGAAGAGAAAGGTTAACTACTCTGGTATTCTTGCCCAGACAATTCCATGAACAGGGGAGCCTGAAGGTCTACATTTCATGCAGTCACAAAGAGACATGACTGAGCAACTAAGACTTTCACTTTTCAGAAATCAATAAATCTCAGTTAGTATGTGTTGTGATATGAACACAGAGGGCACTGTGAACACTTGACAGATAACAAGAGGAAAAACAAGAAGGAAAATTAACATTAAATGGTTCTATTATATTTCAACTTCACATTATTTTATACCATTTGTTCTTATTTATGTCATTAATTATGTTCATAATGATAGCCTTAATTTGCCAAGGAAGATTTAATATATGTTCACAAAATTTTAGTTAAGAAAGAAGACAGTCCATTTATAAATGTTTATTTTCTATAGCTTATTCATTCTTTGGACCAAATACAATTCTTATTTTATTCTTATAATTTGGAATTGTTTTCTTTGTGGTTGCTCCGGGGCTTACCACATATATTTTAGTTTATCAGAATCTTCATATTTATATCAACTTTTATATTAAATTCCACTGAGATGTAGAAATGCTACTCATATATAGCTTTATTTTTCTTTCTACTTTAATCCTATTATCTCCCTATATATTTTATTTATATATGCTGCAAAATCAACAATACACTCACAAACTACTTTGCATAATTTTGTGTCAATTATGGAAGCTGAGAAAAGAAATTAGAACAAGTACATATATATACGTTTTATTTTATTCACCTTCTTAATTACCATTTATAGACTCTTCACCTTTCCCTGTGGGTTTGAGTCGTCACCTTGTTCTTATCCCACCACCTTTGTGCTCCTTTGATAAACATATTACATTTCTATATATTATAAGCTAAACAGTACAAACATACATATTATACAATATGAGACAATTGCTGTTTTAATCAATTAAGGGAAAGGGACAACATATGAATTTACATCGTATTTTGTAATTATGTGATTACCTTTACCAGTACTCTTCAGTTCCTGGTGTGGATTTGAATTTCCATCTAGATTTTGCTTCCATCTAGATTTTAAAGAGTATCTTTAATCATTTCCTGCAATTTCTTTACAATTACAAACATTGTCTCAGTTTTATTTACCTGAGAGTATATGCTATCTTCATATGTGAAAGGTAGTTTTACTGATATACAGCTCTTGGTTGGCAGTTGTATCCTACAGCACTTTGACTATACCTTCCCATATGACCACCAAGCTTTCTCATTAGAAGTCAGGTGTTAATATCATCGTAATTGATGAGTGATTTTTCTCCTTCTGGCTTCAAATTTTTCCTCTGTCTTTCAGTATTTTTACTATCATGTATTTGTATATAGATCTCTTTGCATTGATTCTATTTGCAATTGGTTGAGATTCTGGTATATATAATTTAGTATTTATCAGCAAATTCAGGAATATTAAACACTTTTTTTTTTTAAATTTTTCAGTTCTCTTCTCCTTTCATTGTGGTACTTTCATTATACTATATTGGTCCTGTTAAAGGAATCTCACATCTCTGTGGCTCCATTAGAGTTTTCTTCATTATATTTTCTCTTTATTATTCAGATTGAATAACTTCCATAGCTATAACTTCAAGTTTGCAGATGTTTTCTTCGATTTTAATTCTATTATTTTGTTCCCCTAAAGAATTTTGAATTTTAAGCACTGTACTTTTTAACTCTAGAATTTCCTTTGCTTTTAAAAATTATCTCTAATTCTTTATTAATGTTTTATATTTGATGAGACATTGTCATATCTTTCTATTCTTCCTTAACCATGGCTTCCTTTTGTTCGTTGAATATACTTATAATGATTACTTTGAAGTCTATCCATTAAACCTGACACGTTTCTGTTGTCTTGTTTTTTTATATGTATGTTTGCTTTAACATGTGTAAGTCATAGTTTATACTTCTTGCTTTTCTCATAATTTGTTGTTGAGAACAGGACATTTTCAGAAATGTATTTCAGCAACCCTAGAGACTGGTTTCTTTCCTCTCCATGGCTTGATTTCTTGTTATTTGTGTGTTTCTTTTGAAACTTGGCTATTTTGATAAAATTAAATTCTACTATACTGTTCAGCTTTGGTGTCCTTGGAGGGTACAGCCTGGAGAATGTACAGTCACCCTGAGATGGCAGTGTTCTGACACCAGCAGGCCTATTCTTAGTTTTATTTTCCTTTTTATCTCTGGTGACCTAGATGGTCTGTGCTTTAACTTGTTGTTCTTAATTAAGCATATTGCTTTCAGTATCCTTATAAGGGAACTTCCCCAAACTTTCTTTCAGATAAAATTGTTAACCTTGGGGATAAGTTTGGAGCTATCTCTGTTTTTGTGGATTTCCTCTCATTCTGGGAATATTCCCTAATCCACTACTGTGCGTCACCTGCCACTACAGACTCTGGTCCCTGGGGCTAGCCTCAGCAGCATGCAACATCTACCCAAATGAAGGCTGGAGTGAAGTGTTCTTGGCTGGCCACACCTGGGCTAGAACTTCTGTCCTATGTGTAGGGGTTTGGTAAAGGAAAGGAGCTCCTAACCTAATGGATTCACCAAGCACTTGGCTCCTTCAACTTAGTATTAAAGGGGGTAAGACATGTTGGTGAGCAGACCTTCACAGATATGGTAACTCTTGACTTGGGGGGTAAGGACAAAAAAATCTCTGTCTTCTTGGCCACACCTACCCAAGCATTTGTGTGTGTGATTTGCTCAGTTGTGTCCAACTCTTTGCGACCCCGTGGACTGTAGGTTACCAGGATCCTCTGTCCATAGAATTTTCCAGGCAAGAATACTAGAGTAGGTTGTCATGCCCTTCTCCAGGGGGTCTGCTCAACCCAGGGATTGAAATCAGGTCTTCTACATGGAGGGCAGATTCTTTACCATCTGAGCCACAGGGGATATGTAAGTGTAGCCTCCATCATGTTAAATTGGGTGATGGGGGGGTGGGGGAGGAAGAAGGTTGTCACTCAAATGCATAGACTTCCGCTGTTCTTACGGAATTTTAAGAGACTTTCTTAAATTAATACTTGTTTCCTTTAATGCAGTGCTCTTAGTGTTTCTCTAGGTCAGTTTATAGAAAATTTATTTGTATCAGTGGTTTTCACAAGATTTTCTTGTTTCTTTAGGAAGAAGTACTGCAGAGCTCTTCATGATGCCATCACTGTTTAAAGGATCCTTTCAGTTATCTGATTATTTCATTAATATGCATTACAATGTCCTTCCTCAATATTGTGAGATAAATGAGGTATAACCATAAATGCAGATAATCAACTTAAGAATATTCTAATTTTATTTCTCTTGATCAAAAGGCAAAATAAAATGAAAGACATAATAGCTCTCTAATCCAGTTTGCTATTGCCAGCAATTGGGTTACGTATTTATAATATCACTTATAAGTTCCACACCATATCCCTGAAAATTCATTACTTCCCTATTGTTATAATTTTCACATTACATTGCCTTTATCCCCAACTGCCCACCCCCATCCCTATCATCCCACCAGCCCACATAAGTTGCTTCTTTCAGAGTACTTCGAGGTATTTTTTAATCATCACCAATATCATTATAAAAATAATTCTTTTTATCCCTGGAATTTCCCACTCAATTTATTTTTCCCCTGGGTTGGGCATGAAGAACATTTGCCCAACTTGCTTGATAAATGAATTAATAAGTACTGGTTGGGGATTAATTTATTCTAGAAACAGTGATGTTGATCAGTCACTCAGTCATGCCCTACTCTTTGTGATGCCATGGACTGTACCAGGCCAGGCTTCCCTGGACTTCACTATCTCCTGGAGTTTTCTCAAACCCATGTCCTTTGAGCCGGTGATTCCATTCAACTATCAAATCCTCTATCATCCCCTTCTCCTCCCGCCTTCAATCTTTCCCAGCATCAGAGTTTCTCCAGCAAGTCAGCTCTTCACATCAGGTGGCCAAAATATTGGTGTTTCAGCTTCAGCATCAGTCCTTCCAATGAATATTCAGGGTTGATTTTCTTTAGGATTGACTGTGTTCGATCTCCTTGCTGTCAAAGGGACACTGTTCAAAAGCATCACTTCTTCAGTTCTCAGCCTTCTTCATTGTCCAACTCTCACACCTGTACATGACTAATGGAAAAGCCTGTTTTGACTGTATGGAACTTTGTTGGCAAAGTGACTTCTCTGCTTTTTAATACACTGTCTAGGTTTATCATAGCTTTTCTGTCAAGGAGCAAGCATCTTTTAATTTCGTGGCTTCAGTCATTGTTCACAATGATTTTGGAACCAAGAGTGATAAACAGTGTCTATTTTGGAACCCAAGAGCATAAACAGTAATAGACACTTGCTTTCAGTCAGTTATTATTCTAACTACAGGAATTGAGGAAACTCAATGGGTGATGAGGCATGATTCCAGCTTTCAATGAGCCTATGTTGTGGCCAAAAAGAATTTAGATTTTATTATATATAAAAGGAAAATTTTTGTAATGAAAAATAAAACATTTTCAAATTTTATAGTTGGTGCAAAAACGAGTGGTCAGTTTTATTTGGACTGGAAAGCTGCTTAAGAGCATAACAGTGTTGTTATATCTTGGCATGAAGCTTCAGTGCTCTAGGCATAGCAGCAAATCACAGGGAGCTTCTGATGAGCAAATAGCTCCCTCTGACTGATGGCTCAGGGTTACGGAAGTCGCATGTGAAGACAATAACTCTAGAGTGTTCGGCAGGGAGCAGATTATGATGAACACTTTATACTTCACTAAGAATTCTTCACTTTACCTAGCAGGCAACAGGAAGCAATTAGTTAATGATCTGAAGTTCACAGACAATGGGGACCACATCTTTATTGTTGTTACAAGTTTTAGATTCCCTCCTGCAGTGCAGGAGACCCCGGTTTGATTCCTGGGTTGGGAAGATTGGCTGGAGAAAGGATGGACTTCTCTGTCAAATTCTGAGAGCAAATTCATCTAGACTAGTTCATAGACTAGAGTGAAAAATCTGTGTAAGAGGTGTTTACCTGAAATAAGGCAGTGTCGGCAGAGACAGGGCAGAAAGACATAAAAACTGTTAAAAGGTAGAGAAATGGGGCTATGCTAACAATTACGTACTGACTGAGAGGAATAAAATATTTGAAGACAAATTCTAGTTTTCTGATTGTGTAACACGAGTGATGACAATATAATTAAAGTGTATTGATTTTTGGAGGAAAATTAATACTTTTAGTTGTAGACACTGTGGTTTTGATATACCCATGGGACAGCAGCTTTTCATTTCTGGAAGGCAGTTCAATGTATATGTTTATACTGCAAGGGCAAAGTCTGTGCTTGAGATACATATTTTAAAATATTCACATAGAGGAATTCATGATGTTGCAAAGTAAAGAAAATATCAGTTTAAAAATTTGATTTCTGAAGAATAGAATGCCGAGGGAAAGCTACATTTAAGGAAAAGCCAAATGCGGACTCATTTGGAAAGTAGCCTACCTTTCCTACATTAACAATTATCTGAAGTTTTTTTTTTTCTTTTAATTCAATAATTTATTAAATGATGAAGATCAAGAGATCTAGCCCCTGGTTTATTCTAATGTCGAGAACCATGATGATACATTCAAATGCAAGCAAATAACTCAGAAAACATTTGTATGGAAACTATTCACATTATATCAGAGAAAAAATTAATAAAAAGTATTATTTTTAAAAGTATAAGTACATGTATGTATCTGTGATCAAACAGTGGCTTCTAAACGTCATGCTTAAGTATATTAACAGGTATATCTAATGTATTTGCAAAGACTACAATTCAAAATGTCGTAGTAAATTCTCCTAAACAAATTAAAGCATATGCTGATCTTCATTTATGGCTATTTATTAATTCTTTGAAGACTTATATTCTATTACACTTTTATGAAAATTTTTATTTGTAAGGGAGTATGTATTCAGGAGATTAGAGAAGTCATTATATGAAGTCATGTAAGTAGACAAAAAATCTTCTTAATTTTTTTTAAATAATTGTTTGAGAATCTTAAAGTAATTAAATCATTTTGCCTATATACTCGGCCTTGTGGTATGGGATGGTCCATTCTTGACAATTTGCAGTTCTTTACAATTCACCATGCTTTATTATTATGTGAGATAGCATTTTTTAACTCATCTAGACTTTGGAATTCATAGAATGTAACTGCTTTGTCTATATTTGACCCATAATAAGAGAGTAGAAGAGATTTTATCAAGTTGTGCTTGACTCCCAATCCCATCTTTTTCTTCTCTAGTGTCCTGACATATAACTGGGTGGTCTGGCTATAGATAAGACCAGAAAACACAAAGAGAATGTATGTAAACCATCCTCAAAAAATCCCTTGCACTGCTCAAAACATTTATTGCATATGGTTTTTCATTAATAACATGGTTTCTGAATAATTCTGACATGGGCAAATATTTCTCCACTGTTTGAAGAGCTAGCAGGTTAAAATTTGGTTTGTTCTCTGAGACTAGATAGGTGAATATGGGTGTGTGCATGTGTGCTGAGTCGCTTCAGTCGTGTCTGACTCTGGCATCTCAGATGAGCAGAGAGGGGGGAGGGAGGTTAATGAGGAAGGAGTATATGTATCGACGTAGCTGATTCACTTCTTATACAGAAGAAACTAACAAAACATTGTAAAGTAATATCTCACTAAGTTAGAATACATATATGCATATATTATGTATAATATATATGTTTATGTTTATACATAAGCAGGCTTCCCTGGTAGCTTAGATGGGAAAGAATCTGCCTGCAGTGTGGGAGACCCAGGCTCCATCCCCGGGTCAGGGAGATCCCCCGAAGTAGAAAATGTCAACCCACTCCAGTATTCCAGCCTGGAGAATTCTTTGGAAAGAGGAACATGGCAGGCTACAGTTCCTGGGGTCGCAAAGAGTCAAACACAATCGAGCGACTAACACACACATATATGTAAACAGTACCTTTGCTATAGTCTCTGCTAAGTATGAATAATTAAATGCCCAGAGGTTGACTCCATTATACATGCTGCCAGACTGCTTTTCCTCTGAAGAACTGAAGTTAATGTATCAAATGTTGTTAAAAGGAAGTAACACTCTGTAAAAAGACTTTCTAAGTATTACAAAGTAGAAAGTGAATTAGAACAAGAAATGAGAGAAGAGATTTTTTTCTGCCAGGCCTATGCTAAAGTCTTTACTCTTCCTAGAGTGACACTTTTAAGACACGGGAGGCATCATCTTGGGATAGTTGTTTTGAAAAGATTTATGTTAAAAAGAACACTACCCTTAGCGCATTTATTTTTTAATAAAAGTTTTATTTTCAGCACAAGCATTGTCAAAGCTGGATTAGAATAAATTTTGTCCCAGTTATTCTCTTACATAACTGACTGAATTAAATAGAACTAGACACATTGGGGAAAAGTGTGTGTGTGTGTGTGTGTGTGTGTGCGTGCGCCTATGTGTGTGTTAAAGAAAGAGGAATACCATAATATGTCAACTGTTCCAATACACTTAGTATCTGCAGCTGTAAAAATATAGGTATAACTAATTACCTTGCAAATGTTTGAAATTTTGCATTTGTATGTAGGCTGTACACCAGAATACTTTTTTAGTTAAAACAGAACTCATGACTGACTAAAGGAAGTGTCATGATTTGATGAACATTCTGTTTGTGCTAAAATACATGATATGATCAAGGATGAAAATTTGAAAGAGCTGAACTTTTAACAATAAAATAAATATACTTAAGTTACAAGACTTAAACTTCTTCCTTTTAGAGTTGGAAGATTTCCATACCTATGCTTGAATTTGAAGACCGCACAACTAGGAACGATTTTCTATAGAGACTTTCCCAGAAATTCTACACAGAAGAAAAACATTGCATGCCGTACATGGTGACACAGCACATTGCCTATTTTTGAACCAGATAGAATAGAGATAAAGTGATGAAATGCAATAGTACTAGTATACTTAGCAATATGTCAAATAAAACTATTAGTATACTTTCATCCAATTATTTTGTGTGTTGAAAATTATTCTTGCTGGACAAAAGGGCTTGAAAAATGGGACCTGACTATAGAGGTTTATGAAAAGGGAACATTTTTTCTAACTAGTGTTATATCCTTTATCTCACCAATGTGAAATGATGACCTTGGGGATTGCAGGCCGCCCAAGTTTTCCGTTACCTAGAAGGTAGCGGACCAGGGGCAGTAGTACCTTGCAGCCAGAAACATTGTTTCCTGTTCCCAGCCGATGAGGTGTGTTTTTTCCCCCTTTTGGAAAATATGACTATTTTCCCTCACTATGCATAGCATATGTTTTTTAAAATTACAAGATGAAATAGCAACTTTAAAATATCTTGAAAGAGTTCTTTGTTATAATATTCCCTTATGGAGTTTAAAATATATGTTTTTTAACTATTGATATGTCATATCTATATTTCTGTATATAAGTATTCAGTTCAAGAGAGCAGCCTGATTCTTTGCACCTAGAAACCCTATTTCATTTCTTGTCCTTCACTTACACCTCTCCCTTTCAATAGGTAAAATGCTGCTATGATGTCTAAAAATTCATCCTCAGGTCTTCATGATTATTATGTTCATACCAAATAATTTATGATTCCAGCATTGTTGCTTGTTGACCCATTCTAACGTTCCATAGTTTGGGGCACTTTCACTGGTTATTTTCTTAGCTGAAGTTCTCCTGCTTTTCCTGTCAAGTATTTTATCAGAAGCCATTTAGATTTATGAGTGACCTCAGGGATTGTAGCCCACCAGGCTCCTCTGCCATGGAATTCTCCAGGCAAGAATGCTGGAGTGGGTAGCCATTCCCTTCTCCAAGGCATCTTCCCAACCCAGAGACTGCACTTGGGTCTCCTGTATTGCATGAAGATTCTTCACCATCTGAGTCACCAAGGAAGCCCTCTCTTATGAGGATTTCCAGATTTTCTAGGTTTTTCTCCCCCTGTGTGGTTTTATAGCCCTCTACACATGCTTCTGTTTAGCATTTTTACGCTGTGTCATCATTATGTGTCCAGGTGTGTCTGGAACACCTAAGCACCTAGAATACACACCTTATTCCAAACCCTGAGAATGATTCTGGGTACCAAATCGGGGGTGAAAATGCTCAGTGAGTGAATGAAGGAGAACAAGGCATATGTAAAGAGAGAGGATGAGTGTGTATTATGGAGATTTGGAGAACACTCATAAAGGGACAACGTTTGAAAAGATGAAGGCAGGGGGCAGTTGAGACATGGCCCACTATTGCCTGTTACCTAGACTTGTCTGTGGAGAAGAGGCTATTGTCAAGTAGAAAACACTGTTTTCTTCTTACACCTGTAGCTTTACCTTCTGTTCTTTAATATAAGACAATTCAAGACATAATATTTCAATCAGTGAATAATGTGTATAAGAAATTCATTGAGTAAAAAACATGCTCCCCCTTACAAAGAAGGAAATCAGAAAAACTAGATTGGAATTAAAGTACATTTCTATGATAATTTCTAAAGACATAATTTATTAAAAATGAATCATAATTTAGATCCATGTTTAAATGTGGAATTAAAACGGCCTATATATTTTAAAGCCTAAAAACGTTGTGCCAAATACATTGCTAACCTAATGGAATATTCAAGAAATATTAATTTAAATAAAAGTAATAAGATTTTGAAAAATACTCAGTGACCCCCAGAAAGACACAGACTGTGTTTTTTTCCATTTAGTTATCTAAGTATGCCTCATGTGTTCTAAACTCTTTGAATACAATTTGACCCTAGCCTATAATAGAAATAAGAATGCATATAAACAAACTTAATATAATTTGGTAGTTTCAATGCATAAAATCTAGAAAATATGTATTATGTATACCTATATATCTAGTTTCTATGGTGACCTGGTCACTTGGAATATAGTTTTGCATAAACAATAGTACACAGTCATCACTTTGAATTTCCTGACCTATCTTTTCTGCTTAAATGCTGCATTAGCAGATTTTAGTAGCTACTGTTCAGCATATCTTATAAATTCTGTTAATGTTGTCTGTCTGGAGCGTGACAGTTACTTCAGAGAATAAAAGAAGTTTTACTTTACTTGAAAATTTTTACTTTAGCTTTAAATAAACCATGAGATTACAGAAAAATAAATATGAAAGATGCTTTAAATTGCACATTTTATTTAATTGCCCTAGCTTTTAAACTAAAAATGAAGAAAAAAGCAATTATTTCTATTCAGTATCTATGAAGTTATGGAATAAAAGGCATTTGAGGTGCTCTTTTGTGTTTCTATAGCTAGCCTTAAGCTTTCATATTTATAATGTCAATATAAAGTTTAGAATGTCAGAAAGAACACTGGACCAGAAAACTGGAGTTCTAATGTCAGGCTTGTGTCACTTATATTTTATGACACAAGGCAATAAACTTTCCAAATTCTCAGCTATTTTATCTATAAAATGATAAGTAATAAAACCATAAACTTTTTTTTCTCTATCTCTTATTCTGTAAGTCTAAAGACCTATATAAACTTCAAGTGAAAATATGTCATGTATTATTAAAAATCATAAAGATTGCATGTTTTAGAATACCAAAACTAGAGTAAAAATAAATATTCCTAGCAATTGAGGAATGTTACATGATCTATGACATATGATGTAATAAATATTTTGTTAGTAAGTGATAAATATGTGGACTGTGTATATAAAAAGAAATGTTTGTGTAGAACAGCATCTTAAAATGCTACACAGATTGATCACACTGAAGACATTTGTGTAAAAAATAAGAGCTCATATACTAAGGTTCAAGGATGTTGAGTTAAAATAGTGTGTTAAAAGTGTCATTTGCTTTTTACTGCTGTTATCTGTTCTATTATACTTGATGAATATGTAGTTTAAAAAAGAATGCTATAACTGATGTCTTTTTTGCAATATTAATATAGCAAGGAATCGAGGAAAAATAAATTGTCATGTTTTTAATTGCTGAAAAGAAAGTACTGTGAGCTGAGTTTATCCTCGACTGGGATACATGAGTAGGAAAATACAGTATTTTTAAGATCATAAAGCAGTTAAGAGGATATATGTCTGTGTCAGGCTACACGTCTGACTACCTAGGTGAATACAAACAAGTTAGTTAATCACCATAAAGGTTGGCTATGTCATACGAAAATGTGGGAAATAACATGAAATGTCCCTCCAAAATAAATTTGAAGCTCATAAGTAAATGAATGTGAAGTTTTTATCATAAAATAAACAGTAAATACTAAATATCCAATAATGCATGTATGCATGCTTGGCCGCTAAATTGTATAAAACCCTTTGTGACCCCATGGACTGTGGACCGCCAGGCTCCTCCATCCACGAGATTCTCCAGGCAAGAATGCTGGAGTGGACTGCCATTTCCTCCTCCAGGGGACCTTCCCGACCCAGGGAGCAAACCTGTGGCTCCCGCCTTGTCTCCTGCGTTGCAGGTGGCTTCTTTACTGCCGAGCCACACGGGAAGTCCAAACATTCAATATCAAACTACAGTTTATTGGATAGAAGATAGAGGATATGTGTTCTTGCTTCTAGAGATACAGAAACACAAATTTTGTGATACCATCCTAATATTAAATAAATTGTTTGTTTCATTCAGTTTTAGTGGCTTTTGCTACGTAACTGTTAGAGAAGTGGGTGAAGTTAAAGGAGTGGGCGATGTATGTAATGATGTTATAAACATCATTTAATGTATGTAACATGCAAAGAAATCTTGACTTGGTTTCTCTATATTTTGCTAAGATGCATAATTCATTTGAAACTGAAAGTCAGTCAGTCATGTCTGACTGTTTGTAACCCATGGACTATACAATTCAGGAATTCTCCAGGCCAGGATACTGGAGTAGGTAGACTTTCCCTTCTCCAGGAAATCTTCCCAAGCCAAGGATAGAACCCAGGTCTCCCACATTACAGGTAGATTCTTTACCAGCTGAGCCAGCAGGGAAGCCTTGATTTATGAAGCACTTACTTCCCCGGTGGCTCAGATGGTAAAGAGTCTGCCCACAATGCGGGAGACCCAGGTTCGATCCCTGAGTCAGGAAGATCCCCTGGAGAAGGAAATGGCAACTCACTCCAGAATTCTTGCCTGGAGAATCCCATCGATGGAGAAGCCTGGAGGGCAACAGTCCATGAGGTCACAAAGAATCGGACAGAACTGAGCAACTAACACACTCTAATGTATTTATAAAGCAGAAAAGTATGTGAATACACATCTGCAACAGTTAGTCATAAAGAAAGATGCCAGTAACTCTCAGAATTTGAATGATTTCCTTAGGAATATTGGATGGAGTGAAATGGTTATAAATTGCCATAAAGGAGACTTAGTAACAAGAATTAGTTGACACCAGAACTATATAAAAATGTCATGCAGTCATTTAATCCTGAAGTTTTGTTGAAAGGAGTAAATGAAAATATAAGATTGAGTGACTTAATTTGTTAGTACATTCATTATTCTGGAATGAGAGAATTTATGTGTAGGTAGGCAGGGAGGGTTAGGAGAAATAAATAAGATAAACTAAGAATTTCTGCTTATACCTGACATTAAACTCCAAGGGATCCAATATCTTTATATTTTTGTTATTTAAATCTTAAAAATCAAGAGTTGCATGCACACGTGTGTATGTGTAGAATAGAGTCAGTTTATTAACTCCTGGAAATCAGCCACTTTTTAAAGGAGAAACGCAGAGGAGGATAAGGTAACAACTTAGTACTTAAAAGTAATCTTCTTGGAAGTATAACTGTAGTTTGGCCTCCCTTCATTATTCTTTGTGTAAGAGAAGCAAAGGAAGAGAAATAGACCCATTGGAGATAACAAAATGTATGTGATAAGCAGAAAACCAAGAGTGAGGAATTCTGTATCTCCTTCCACATGATCCATCTGAGAGAATGGCATTATTAAATTTTCATCAGGAGTAAAATTTATAAAGCAATTGGGAAAGACAATGTACATAAATTAGGCGTCTATCTATCTATATATATATATTTTTTTTTTTTCCAAAGACACGGTATTTAATGCTTATTTGCTTTGTTCAAGGGAGAAAGAGGTAGCTCAGGTAGACGTGCCTTGTGCTGACTAATAATATCTCAGACCTTCTGGGGCTCTACATCTGTGCTCAGTCACTCAGATGCACCCGACTTTTTATGACCCCATGGACTGTAGCCTGCCGCCAGCCTCCTCTGTCCACGGAACTTTCCGGGTGAGAAAACTGGAGTGGGTTACCATTCCTGCTCCAGAGACCTTTCTGACCCAGGAATCAAACTCATGTCTCTTGCCTCTCCCATAGTGGCAGGTGGCTTCTTTACCACTGTACCCCCTGGGAAGACCCTCTGGGGCTCTATGGGTATCTCCAAATTCAGAAGTTACAAAAATGTCCTGTCTCCTGTGTAGATAGTCAAAGAAGGCATTGCACAGATCTAAATTCCTATTCCTAACAATATATTAGAGTTCAGTGACATTTTAGGTGATTCAAAGGTGTATTATTATTTTTAGATCTTTGAAAATTGAAACTCCAGATCAGCACTATGTGTTTGTACTCAAGTGAGAGCTCTATGCCAACAGACTTAAGACCTCCATCGAAATATCGCTTTTATAGACAATACAAGAGCCAAATCCCATTGATTTATTTGCCAATTATTTTATTCTACTGAATTCTGATGTTAAATATTGCCTTATAATAGCTTAAATTTCTAGGTGGAGAATATAAAGCCCCAATTCATAGAAAATCATCATTAGTGATTGTGTTGATAGCATTTGGCTTACTTTAGAATATTGAAGATTTAGTGGTCAAAATGTATAAAACATTTATTTAATGGAAAACTAATACTAATATAGATGACCAGAAGGAAGCATATGTGTCTTGCCTAGAAAGTTCAGAGCACAAGTGAAATATTCTGTCATTTCGGTCACATCCAATTCTTTGCAAGCCTATGGACCATAGCCCGCCAGGCTCCTCTGTCCCTGGGATTCTCTAGGCAAGAATACTGCAGTGGATTGACATGCCCTTCTCCAGGGTTCTTCCCAACCCAGGGATCAAACCCATGTCTCTTATATCTCCTGCATTAGCAGACAAGTTCTTTATCACTAGCAGCACAAGAGTATAGAAGTATATATAACACATTAATTCTCTATCTAAACTCTGTATTATTCCCTTCATCCCTTCCAACCCAAAGATGCCACAATCACCAAGAAGATACATACTGTTGTATCTGTATACATCTGAAGATGTATCCTGCCATACCTTATTTAGCATTGGGATCACTTCAACAAATGGTACTGTATTGGAAAAACTGGATACCCATGTGCAAAAGAATGAAACTAGACACTATCTTACGCCACTTGCAAAATTAGCTTGTAAAGGATTAAAAGACGAACATAAATCCTGATACTTTTCCTTGGGGAAAACACAGTGAAAAACTCCCTGATATTGGTCTTGGAAATGACTGATTTTTGCTATGTCACCAAAAGTCAGGCAAAAAATCAAAAGTAAATAAATAAAACTACATCAAACTGAAAGACTTCTTCACAGAAAGGAAAACCATCAACAAAATTAAACGTCAGCCTCCAAAATGGGAGGAAAATATTTGCAAGCTATATATCTGATGTATTTGAAAGGAAAGGCTCATATATTATATATTTTATAGTAGTGATTTATATTTTGGAATTAAGTCTAGTGAGAAAAGAAAATGAATGATTCTCTATATGAAGTCACATTAGGATAATTTTGCTTTACGGTATAAATATGAAATAATTCAGTTGTGACTAATACAGTTCTTTTCGAGTACTCCTTCCTTGAACTAGATGGAAACTGATATCATAAGAGACAACAATATTTGTGGGAGTAAAGTGGGTGGAACACCTCCATTCTAAACTTTTGTTGCTTAAGTTTTTACATTTTCTAGTTGTCCCGGTCTACCTTTTTACCACATTTTAAATAAGTCTGAGTTGTTCTGTTTGTTAATTAGTTTTGCTTCTTTTGAAACACCCACACTTGAGGAAGAAAAAAAAAATGACAATGTTTATTTCTTCATTGTTCATATCTTACTTTAGGCTGAGTAAAATTTACATCAAGCAATATTTTTTGAAGGCATTTGAATAATTTTCTTCATTAGCTTGCCCTCCTGCCAATAACTAAATGTTCCTATCTGTGATCTTGAAAAATATTGCAATTTGAACATAAACATTTTCTTTTCATATATGGAAGTTTTAGTTTATTCCAGTTATAAAGTCTTGGTGTATTCCAATCTCCTTTGACCTAAATTATAATATTCAAGTTATGTTCTTTTTGGATGACACTAAACTTCTGCATGTTCACTAATGTCTAGCTGATATAATTTTCTTTATATCAAAGAATTATATAATTTAATTGTCAACCTTTTTCCTCCAAAATTACAACCTAAACAATTGTCCCTAAGTAACTGTATACTTTAAATAGACTGCTTATGGCTATCAAAGCATGAACTTAATTAAAAGCAATATCTCAAAACTGTAATGTAAGTGGGTGGGAAAGGATATGGATGACTTTTACAAAAGTTGTTTGAACAAATGCATCTCGTTAAATCAAACCAAATAGTTCTCAGCATGGAGGGTTATTAAAAAACATCAGATCTAAAGACTAATATTCACTGAATATAAGAAACATGCCTTAGGTATACTGGTGAGTAATCTAACAACCAAAAAAGAAATAAAATAATATGACAATTAAAAAATTAAGAAGACATATGAGCAAGTGCTAAAATGCTTACCTTATGAGATGTTAATCATATCCACCCTTAAGAAAGGGCAGGACTGTCATCAGATATTAGTTCTTTTGAAAATTGTCATACTTCATACCTCTTTCTCTCATCTGTAAAATGGGAAAACAAAAATCCCCTTTTATAAGAGCAAAAAATGTACATGGAAATGCAGAAAATAATAACTGATGTTTATCAATATGTATTATTTAAACTTTGGTAATTACTTTTACAAATATTGTTACTTCCTTTATAACTGCAGCTCAAAATGTTGCTGCTGTTGGTTAGACTACCACTTTTTTGCACTGAAGAACATTTCTTTGTAAACTAACAAAATGGATAATTGCTTAAAATTCAAACAGTCAAACATAGTTGTGAGTCTAGCCTTCGGCCCTTCTTTTAAATGCTTTCTAAAAAGTGACATAAAGTTAGTGGGATAGTTTTTATAGTCCCTTAATGATCTCTGAGTGCTAAATTTAAAGTCATACAAAGATCTGCTGTGTTAAGATAAATTTTATTCACTGAATCCATGTAGCTTAAAGTTATATTCCTAATTATGACTTTGAGAGATACAGAATAAAGAGTGTAAAATGAACTCCTCTTTCTACTCCTTGATTTTATAAATGAAGGAACAAGATTCAAGGTTTAATCACCTGAACAAAGTGACTATTTCAGAAACAAGGTTAGAATTAACCACTCCCCTACAACTTGATTCTTTCAAACAATTCAGTGACTGCCTAATAATATGAAATTTTGCTTTTATCCACTTTGCCTCATGATTATGCATTGGCTTAGGCTGTTTCAACAACCTCAGATATGCAGATGACACTACCCTTATGGCAGAAAGCAAAGAGGAACTACAGAGTCTCTTGATGAAGGTGAAAGTGGAGAGTGAAAAAGTTGGGTTAAAACTCAACATTCAAAAGACTAAGATCATCACATCCACTCCCATCATTTCATAACAAATCAATGGGGAAACAACGGAAACAGTGTCAGACTTTATTTTCTTAAGACACTTGCTCCTTAGAAGAAAAGCTATGATAAACCTAGACAGCATATTAAAAAGCAGAGACATTTCTCTGCTAAAAAATGTCTGAATAGACAAAGCTATGGTTTTTCCAGTAGTCATGTATGGATGTGAGAGTTGGAGAGTTGGACTGTAAAGAAAGCTGAGTGCCAAAGAATTTATGCTTTTGAACTGTGGTGTTGGAGAAGACTCTTGAGAGACCCTTGGCCTGAAAGGATATTCAACCAGTCCATCCTAAAGGACATGAATATTCACTGAAGTCCTGAATATTCATTGGAAGGACTGATGCTAAAGGTGAAGTTTGAATATTTTGGCCACCTGATGCGAAGAGCCAACTCATTAGAAAAGACCCTGATGCTGGGAAAGATTGAAGGCAGGAGGAGAAGGGGATGACAGAGGATGAGATGGTTGGATGGCATTGCCAACTCAGTGGATGTGTGTGTGAGCCAGCTGCAGGAGATGGTGAAGGATAGGGAAGCTTGGCATAATGCAGTCTAGGGGGTCCCAAAGAGCTGGAGATGACTGAGCCACTGAACAAAAACAACAGACTGTTTCTGATTAATCACTCTCCAATTAAAGGATAAGATAGCTTTAACTACTGTGGTGAGTATAAGAGACATCATCAACTTCCTGGAGCCATTTTTTATCAGAATACTGATGATACAGTTACCCATACTTCCCAGAGATGTGGCCTTGAGATACCATCTCAAACAAAAAATTCGCCCTCTAAGTCATTGAATCTTTCAATATTCTCTCATTTCCTAAATATCAACTCACTTGGATTTCATACTTCCCAAATGCATCTCCAACTGAAAATATAATTTGTATTATTCCATCCTTCCCTGATAGCTCAGTTGGTAAAGAATCTGCCTGCAATGCATGAGACCCCAGTTCAATTCCTGGGTTTGGAAGATTGGCTGGAGAAGGGATAGGCTACCCACTCCAGTATTCTTGGGTTTCCCTTGTAGGTCAGCTGGTAAAGAATCTGTCTGCACTGTGGGAGACCTGTGTTCGATCCCTGGGTTGGGAAGATCTCCTGGAGAAGGGAAAGGCTACTCACTCCAGTATTCTGGCCTAGTGAATTCCATGGACTCACTCCAGAATTCTGGCCTATATTAGTCCATGGGGTCACAAAGAGTTGAACACAGCTGAGCGACTTTCACTTACTTACTTACCCAATGAAAAACAAATAAAAGTTGAGCTTGTATTTCATCAAGATATTATGTTTTTCAATTTTTTTTTCAATTTAGGAGAAGAGGATGTTGCAGAGAACTTCAACTACAAATTAATCTTAACCTTAATAAAAAACTTTATACATTGTTTATTAGCAACAAATGAGACACATGGTTTCAAAATATTATTTTCAGGCATATATGTGCATTTTTTTAAAAAAATATAGTACATATATAAACAAAAGCATTATTTGTAATCTCAACCAAAAAAAAGTATAAATGGCTTTTACATTTATGGTATGCCAATATGAGGGACTGTATGGTTCAAATGAGTCAGACACAACTGGGTGACTAAACAACTATAATGATTCAGATAACATTGACAGTTTGTTATATCCTCATGCTGATTGGTAGCTCATGCCTTCCTTGACTTGTCTAATTTTTTTAAAGTCCATAGTTAGATAAATATATGACAGGTAGGTAGACAGATAATTTTCATCAGCTGCCTCCAAATTCTTCACTTATTTCAACCACAGAGGTAGAGTTTTCTAATTTTCTCTTGTCTTTGGACTTGTAGAATTTCCTAGACTTATATATATACGTTAGCCACATTCTTCTACACTCAATACATTGGGAAAAAAATGTGAAATTTCTTAAGTCTTATAATCCAGAAAGAAATGTACATCTTTCTACTTTATTATTGTCAAAGTGTCTATAAACAAAATTTCTACTGATATTAGCAAAAAATAATTTTAAAGCTGTAATTTGGAAATTAAAAGCAAGTATAGCAGATAATTTTAAAAAAATCCATATTGATCTAGGTTAGAGATCACGATTTTGACAAAGTTCATCTTCTTCAGATATATTTCTAATTCTATAATAATATTAAAATCCATAAAATTAATAGGTTTGTCTCAAAATTACATTTAACATATATGATATTGCACTTCAACAAATATCAGGATTGACTAGATTATTTTGTGGTAAGAATGCCTTTCAGTTGTTTAAAAGGTAATTCCTTGCTTAAGCAATATGTACATCACCAGTCAGTTAGAAAACTGTTATTCATATACTTGTTTTCTTTAGTCTGGGATTCAAGCTGACAGAGTGGACCATTATTTCTTGGGTAGAGCAAAAGAGGGTGGTTGAGCATCCACTGGCTTTTTAAGCTTCTGTCTAGAATGGACACATATCATTTCTGTTTGTGTTCAATTGGCTGTATAAAGTCATATACCCTAACTTCAAATGGGTGAGAGAGATGAATTCTACCATGTGCCTGAAGAGGAAAGCCTGAATATATATAACCACATGTGTAGGTAAACAGCAGGTCATATTTAATTTGTTTTTCGCATAGTTTCATTGTTTTACCCCATTGCCATTATTATTTTTTTTTCCTATTCCTTAGTGGTATTTTTAAGAATATATACCACAGTTTAACAGATTTCTTAGATTTTTCTCTAAACTTCATACATGCTCAGTCACTCAGTCTTGTCTGACTCCTTGCCACCCTTTGGACCGTAGCCTGCTTAGGACGTTCAGATAAGAATACTGGAGTGGATTGCCATTGCCTCCTCCAGGGGAACTTCCAGACCCAGGGATTGAACCCATGTCTCCTGTATTGCACACGGATTCCTTAACAACTGAGCCACTAAAGTGGTAAAACCCTGAATCTCATACACATTCTTATAAATTATAAACAGTACTGCTGCATACTTTCTCTCATATACATGCAGCTGTATAAAATTATTCACTTAGGCTATGTAGTTGTAGAAAAAATGCTAAATTAGGGAATATTGTCCAAATCATTCTTCATCAGTTTCTTCATTTCTTCTCCAAAAATGACCACTATATTTTTGTACTCTCCAATTTGTAAGGACTGTGATTTCATTTTTTTAATATTTATTTTGTCAATTACTTGGAAGGTTTATAGGATTATGTGCATGCAAGCTAAGTTGTTTCAGTCTTGTCTGACTCTGTGTGACCCTATGGACCATAACCCCCCAGGCTCCTCTGTCCATGGGACTCTCCAGGCAAGAATACGTGACTGGGTTGCCATGCCCTCCTCTAGGGATCGACCTGATGCAGGGATGGAACCAGTGTTTCTTGTCTCCTGGATTGGCAGGCTTTTTTTTTTTTTTTTTAACCACTAGTGCCACCTGGGAAACCCTTTACATGATTAGTTTTGTTTTCTTAATTTGGATTTCCTATATTGTGAGTTATGCCACATTTAAAAGTTAATTTAAATCAAGAATTAAGTTTATATTTTTGTGACATGAACATAGGTATAAATAACTTAAAGTATTGAGTGCATACACAACATAATGAATGTTTTAAACTTACATAAAATGAAATCACAAGAAAGGGTGCATTTTATAACAAAAACAGTAGTAAAAAATCACTGAAGAAAGTTCACTAAAAAATTACCATGAAAATTTACTGTTTCATGTGGGTCTTAACTTACTGAAGAAACTTTAAAATTACAAGTGATTCTTGAAAAGCCTAGGTGGGTCCAGTTATACATGGATTTTTTTTTCCAGTGGTAAATATTTTGGTAACCCATGGTTGGTTGAATTTTTCATAGAGGAAGAAAAGCAGATGTGGAGGAAACATGTTTATAGAGGAACCACACACACTGATGAAGGTGAAGGTGTTACCTGCTTAGCCGTGTCTGATTCTCTGTGACCACGTGTACCGTAAGTCCATCAAGCTCCTCTGTCCGTGGAATTTTCTAGGCAGGGAAACTGGATTGGGTAGTCATTCCCTTCTCCAGGGGATCTTCCTGACTCAGGGATTGAACCCGGGTCTCCTGCACTGCAGGCAGATTCTGTACTGCCTGAGCCACGAGGGAAGCCCATATACACAGACTATACATTATAAGTGGGTTTTTGACTGAGCAGAAGGTCAGCACCCCAACCCTCCCTTTCTTATCTAGATATAACCACCTGAGGATACATTTGGATGAGGGACACAAATGCAGATAAAACTGTTTTGTTATGCTCAAGTGATTGTTCTTGTTCATAACTGTTAAACATTTTCATTCATGTTAATGCTATAGAAAGATGTTTCCTTTCAAAAAACTTGAAAGCATACAGTGGCATCATAAAAACTTCCTAAGTTTATACATCTTGTAAGAAAAAGAAAGTGCTAATCACTCAGTTGTTTTTGACTCTTTGTGAACCCATGGACTGCAGCCTACCAGGCTTCTCTGGCCATGGAATTCTCCAGACAAGAATACCAGAGAGGGTATGGGTAGTCATCCGTTCTCCAGGGGATCTTCCCAACCCAGGGATCCTGCATTGCAAGCAGATGCTTTACTGTCTGAACCACCAAAGAATTCGGGACATTTTGTAAAATTGGTTTTAAAAAGTGTTCTGTATATTTCCTGAACTTTGTTGAAGTTTAAATAATTGGATATTACCCTAAATATTACAAAACAAGCAACATTTATTGAACCGTGTTCATGCACATGGTCAACATACCAGCAAATGGTATTTTCTCAATAATTTGCAAATAACTTATCTGCCGTAAGGCCCCACTTCACCACCAAAGCTGAAATTCACAGACCTTTCTTTGAAGCATATGTATACGTGTGTGTATTTGGTGAACCTCAAGAATATCCAAAACTGGAGCTATAATAACTATCCTCTTAAGAATCATACACATGCTGAAGAAAAAGCTACCATGATTAACCTCAGAAATATCTACATAAGAGGTTTTAGACCATAATCATGTTGCAAAGCAGCGTCAGAAGAAAAACTACATAGCCAAACTGCATACATGATTTTATTATTTTTTGTCTAAAAATCTTACAAAGCTAGAAGTGTTCTAACAATCGGGGCTTTGCTGTATCACGCTTCTCATTCATAATATTTGTTCAAATCTGCATAATTACAAAGTACAAAAAATTTGTACCATGTTTATAAAAATATTAGCAAAGCTACATGTGTAAATTCATTTTGAAACATGTGGAGCATAAATATGTGAAATTAATGAATTTGCTTGCCTTTTATCATCTTTATATCAAGCTAAAGACTTGCTTGTATTATATCAATCTAAAGACAAGTTAAAAATACTTTCTATAGACTTAGCTATGTGTGTGGTAGAAACCTGGGGTTTCTTTCTTCTCTCCATGTCTAGAAATATTATCTATGAGCAACATGAGAAACCACTCAAGAGTTATCCATATGTTTATATACATTAATGATTTAAAGGAGGAAGTAGACAGTGACTAAGTGAAATTGGCTCATACTACTAAAGTGCTTTCTACTAGTTAAAAATTTCTTATTTATAAGAGGTTGCAAAGAAGTCCAAATAAAGTCAGTAATATAGGCCACATAATAATATATATTAAAAAATCCTATTCTGTATAGATACAGATATGTTGTTAAAATACTTTATTGGTCTCTTCCCAAAATTAGATTCTGATATGTGAAGATCTATTAAAAGAAAAAAAAATTGAAGGTCTTTATAAAATGGGTTATGGATATTATAGATGTCTCAGTGTGTGTGTGTGTGTGTGTGTGTGTGTATTTTATATATATATATATTATATGTATTATATATATATATATATATATATATATATATATATATATATAACTTGATCTTAATGTAAAAGCAAACCAAGTCAATGTACTGCATTTAATTTGGTGGTTGCAGTTAAGGAATGTGTCACCAGGAAAAAAAATATTCTGAATGTCAGTACTCATAGTACCATTTATAAGAAAGTATAGAAATATATTAAAGAGATTCAGTATTTCCCTGTTTTCTAGATATAGGAAATGAAGTGGAAATTGAATGAGTCATGAAAGTTTAAGACAAATGTAGTAAAAATTGATTAATATTGTTTCTTTACTGTTTTTACAAAGTATGTATAAACAACTTAGAAGAACTTAATATCAAATGCATTTGAGCAAATAGAAGGAAATACTTCACACAGCATTGTGGAAATATATTGCCTTTAGAAGGTTACAGAGTCAAAAACTGTAACTGATTAATAGGACCAATAATAATATTTGCATTGGCCAACATGAGGAAGTTGGGGCCAGCTCCATGCTAGCTTCAGGGACTTTTCTCTGAACTCCATCCAAAAGCACTTTCTAGCCTGGGGGTTGACTGTGCTTAATTAACTCCATCTGACCCAGTCACACAGAGTAAAGTCATCAATCTATCAGATTTGGCTCACTTTCTTCCAGGGAGTTGTAGATGAAGGTCTTCCACCTATTTCTGAACTAGCAAAAGCAAATGTCTCCTCTTCTAACACACACACACACACACATGCACACCCCCCAAAGAAGAAAGCATGGCCTGGTAAATTCAGCACTTTGATCTACACTGATGAGCCCATAAAAGCTTCTGTCCTGCCTCTATGAAGACTATGCAGTACAGCTGACAATATGTAGACTGAAGAGTCAGAAAATCAGGCGAAAAATCGATGTCTTCCTTCACTGACTATGTGACTTTGGGCAAATCACTGAAATTCTCACAGCCTTCATTTTCTCTACGAAAAACATGGAAACAATCATAATAAAACTCTGTTAAGGATATAAACCCTAGTCATTAATAAAAATTAATTATTTTTCTGAAAAATATATTCATAATTAGAGAATTCTCTAGCACATATGAATATAAGACAAAACTTATTCTGGACACTTTCTGTCATTTTTTTTTTTCCTTTTTCATGTATTTTCACTTTCCCTCGATATTAATGCTACTCATCAAATGCCAAAGTCTGTACTGCTTCCTGCCCTAGCATTATATGTGCACATCTATTCCACATTATTTTATTTTTGCTCATGCAAGGATACTGTTGCTTGAGTTAATAAAATAAAGTTAAATAAAGGAAGCTTGATAATGGGAAAAATGACCCACCAAGAACAATGTTTAACTTGGCTTCATATTCTCATTTGTCATTCCCAAGATTCACTTCCTCCTTGCATATTTCCTTTGTTTTTCCATGATGACTTCAGGGGTTGATTGTCCCAAATATAGGTCATGAGAAAATAAACTATAGGTATATTTTTGGTATAGACAATAAAATGGATAACAAAATCTTATTTCCTCTTCCTTAACATACGTGAAGCATTTACCCAATTATCCCTTCTTATCCTCTGGTTTCCAGACATCCAAGTGCAGACATGTGATAGAAAAATCATAAAATGAAAAATGTCTCTAAATAACCACATAAAGGAAATATGCTTGCCAACTTTAACATTTATATTGAACTGCTTTAAGAGTTAGAAATAAACTTTTATTGTGTTAAGCCACTGAAACCATGGGGTTTACTTTTTAAACCTACAAACATCACTCTAGTAAATACCTAATTATACAGATTATATTAATTTAGACCATGCAAACAGACATTTATAAGTGCTGAGAAAGCAGGACAAAAAACGGGGAGGGGTTTGAGATAGACCGTGGAAACCTGAACTCCCACAATTGCACTTCACTAGGGGTTACAGGCAGCACTTGGCATCCTATATGTTGGTCAGCTTCCATATGAAGGATCCCATCTTAGCACTTTCTCTTCAGAAGCCAGGTATCTACCCTCCCAAAGACAAAGCCTAAAAGAGTGAAGGCCAAAGAGGAATGGCTGTTTACCTTGAAATATACAGCTTACCTTATGCATTTTCATCTTATCAGACTCTTCTCAATGCAAATGAAAGGGGAGATGATTCCCTCTTAAAAGAAATACTAAGGCTACCCACAAGGTAATGTCCTAACCTACAGATAATAAGATAATTCGCTCTCTCAACATCTCTAGAAATTCCAACATTCGAATAAGGGAAAGATAAAATGTGCAGGGTCAGGAGTACAATTTCATGACCACTTATTTTTCTTTTATTTCTGAAACTTTGTGGTCTCTAAGACAAAGGTCAGAATTTTTTTTCTGTAAAGGGCCAGATAGCAACTGTTTTAGGCTTGGGAGGGCATACCACCTCTGTCACAACTCTGTCCTAACTGCTCAACCTTTCCACTGTAACCCCAACACAGCTATAGGTAATGCATAAACAAATGAGTGTGGCTGTATTCTTAAAAAACTTTATTCACAAAAACAGGCAATGAGCTGAATATGGTTTTCAATCATAATTTACCAATCCCTGATTTAAGAACTTAATACACACAGTGCTCTAATTTTTCATTCCTATTCTTTTCCAGTTGCCACTCTTATAATCACAGGTTGATTTCATAAAACTCTAATATCTTTCAGTGAGACAAATGATTATGAGTGGGTAGGGTTTGGTATTTTTTAAATTATATAACTACATGAATAAAATGAAATGTCTTCATAAAATATTTTTTAAATTCTCTTGTTCTGCCTTAGTACTTTTGCATCTAATATTTTAAATCAATGTATAACTAAGAAAAAACACTGGAAATAACTCTTGGACACATTTTTTGGAGTCATTCTTTGGTTTTGGCAAGCTACACATGTAAACTATGAATTTTCATAAATAGCAATATGCAAGATCAGTGGATCTTATGCTAGAGAACCTGGCATAGAGTCAGCAGCCTATAATCTCTTCTAAATCACCCTCACCCAACTCACTCACTGCCCCTAATCAAAAAATACTCATGCTCAGCTCATCATAACAGTACAGCTGGACCAGAGGTCAGCTTCTGACCCAGGAATAGCCAGTCAGTATATCAGCCAGCCCCATGTGGTCTGGTCTGCAGAAGAGGCTAAGCCAATCAGACGTCCTTTTTCTGAAATGGAAAGTGAGCAGTTATGGTAAAACTCTTATATTCATAACTCTTATATTCATAGCATCACAATTTTTTTAGAAAACATAAGTTGCAATTATTAAAAGGTAAATTTATGAGTGAACAAAAGCTGTACATTAAACACATGGCTTGCGTGGTGGAGGAAAGTAGTGGCCCAAGAAAAAGAAGAAAGAGTGTAGGAAGTGATGGTGAATGTTAGCAGCAGAAATTAGACTAAAAAACGTAGCTCTGTTCCAGTGCTGTCAGTGTCATTCTTGAAGCTAGGATGTTTGACTCCTTCTCATAATACACCTGGAACTTTGTTATTCACAAGCACATTAATTTAATTACATCAGTAACAAGATATAGATATCTTTGAAGTATCAGATAAGCAAAACAAAGAAACAGAAAACTTTGCATCTTTAGAACAATGAGGTGAAATGGGGAAACTCTTTTTCAAACTAACTAGATGGTGACAGTGAAAGTCTCAGTCACGTCTGACTCTTTGCGACCCCATGGGCTGTGTAAGTCCATGGGATCCTCCAGGCCAGAATACTGTGAGTGGGTAGCCTTCCCCTTCTCCAGGGGATCTTCCCACCCCAGGGATTGAACCCAGGTCTGCAGGCAGATTCTTTACGAGCTGAGCCACAGGGGAAACCCATTAATGTTGGAGTGGGTAGCCTATCCCTTCTTCAGCGGATCTTCCGAACTCAGGAATCAAACCGGGGTCTTCTGCATTGCAGCCAGGTCTCCCCACCAACTTGAGCCATCAGGGAAGCCCTCTTAGACAGACATAGAAAAGTAAATACAGCTAGTTTTGGTGCCAACCACATATCCTTCACTTTGTAGCTGTGAGATCTTTAGAAAGCTACTTAACTTCTTTTGCATTCAATTTGACATCCATAAAATAGAGGTAAAATTTGCCCTTGTTTCAGAGGGTTAACGTGATGAATAAGTGTTCTTACATCCAGAGTGCTTAGAGGCGTCTCTGAGGCACACTAAGATATCAGTGAATGCTGCTTTTATTTATTATGTCATCATATGTTATTATGTACTTTAAAATACTTGTCATCTGCACATTTCACCACAAACACTGTCCTAATTTATTTTTGTCAGAACATGATGCTCTTGCATAATAGCAGCATAAACACTAATAGTGTTTGATTCTATACAAATTTATTCAAAAAATTATTTGTATAATTTGAGTGCAAATAGAGTCAAGGTAAAGATTTTGTTTTTTCTAGTAGAGGTGGCCATGGGAATAATACTTTTAATTCTCCTTTGTAGAGGAAGTAACTAATGGCTGTAGTTCAAGCCATGAACAGACAGGTTGAGAAAAAAAAAAGTGCAGAGTATTGTGTCTCAGGCATTTCACCCTACAGAAGAAATGGAATCAAAGGGACCATTTCCACTTACTGTGCTATTTTGAACTACTCTGAATTACTTCCTTCTAGGAAAACTTAGAACTTGAAAGTTAAAAATTTCCAATTTACTGTTGAATGTATGGTTGCTATATAGTTCATAATTTAGTTTAAAATTAAAGGTCTAGAATTTATGAGAGAGAGAGAGAGAGAGAGTTAGTGAATTGGAAAGAACAAGAAAGGACAATAAAGCAGATTTTATATTTGGTTACCTTTAACATTTTCCTTTAAGAGGTTTATTTTTTTTTAGGGGTTTATTTTTGATATGTTTTTGTTCTTGGACACACTTTTCTTTCTTTAGTTAAGTACATTCAGCAAAGCCACTGGAAGGAAACACAATGGCTATGAAAGACTTTTATTGATAAATATCCTTTCCATTTGTACTAGAATCAGGAGGCATCTTTAATTATTTAGGGTGTTTTACCAGTTTAGGGACATTTAAAGAAATTAATTATTTGACAACTATGTATAACTTTAGTTTAAAACTCTGGGAAATAAATTTATCATGAAGCTTAAATATGTTAAATTAGAGCATACTCAATTTTGAATATATTTTTAAAAGGCTATAGCAATGAACATGTTCCAGGAGTTGCCATTCGCCCTGCTGTCCGATTTTACACTCCTATTGGTTAAATTAAACTTCAAATTATTGATTATCAAGTAACATTGTGAATTGGTCTTCTATAGCGTGAGTCTAACTACCATCTTTGCTTTATCATTAATCTTGTTGGTCATTATATCATTTACTGTTCGTTATAGCAAGAGATAAATTGCACAAATGCTTAATATTGTTAGTTCAGCTTGGCTGCTTTCTTTAGTGACACTAATTCTACAGAGCAGTTGGGCAAAATCAATGTCTTATGCACCATTTGTATTAAATTACGCTTGTTATATGATTGAATCAACACTACATAGAGTTTTCTCAAGTTAATTGATCAACTCCTACGAAACAAATTAATATGATACATCAAACTTATGGTATTGTCTTCCAAAAAGAACATAATAAACATCAGTGCTGAGAGAAAACTAGTATTCCTTCTGGGACACTGCAATTTTCAACCCTAACCAAATGGCTGGCTAAAAGTAGCAGAAGAGAGAATGCTAATGTAAATTCAGAGGGAGATATTTTTCCTTTTCTAGAAGGATTTAAGATATTTATGTCAAGTAATATAATTACATTTGTTGAAACACTACAGTGTTTGCCCCTCCAACCCCCTGCTCCTAAACAAAAGTATCTAAAATATCACTTAGAAGGTTTTTTGTTTTTCTTTTGTTTCCTTTTCTAGTTTAAATATCTATTGTTTGCCATTATTAATCATCTTCTGAAAGTTGAATCTTAGTAAATATTTTATTAAAACACCTTCCATGGTTTAGCAAATTAACTCAATATTAATATTGTAAAAATACATTTCTTTGGAGAACATGAAGTCAAATGTATCCAACTGTGTAAAATAGTACTATGTTTTATAATCATTAACATAATCACTGGAGTTCAATGTGGATTAAGGGTTAGTTTAAAATGATAAAAATCTAAATAAATATTATGTCAATGTTTAAAATAGTCTAGTCCTTGGTATTTTATAAACTTGAGACTGAAATTTTGAGCAAATGCAAAGTCAATACACACACACTAGAACTGTTGAGTCTCATTTAGATACATATTTTATAAATAAATTTTAAAATAACATGTAAGTTCTATGTGTTTATTGTATGTTACTTGAAAATATATTTAATTCTACAGAAAATATTTTACTTTACATACAATATTAAGTTTGACCATCTGGGTGTACTTAAAGTAACAGTAATAAATAAGAGAAGAAATGAAAGCATTTAAAATAAAGAGCCAATGGCATCTAGCTAACTACGTGGTTTCACATCAAGGAAATGAGTTTAAAATCAGAGGAAAACAAGTTAGGCTACTTTAGCTATGTTTTGCAAAGATGAGTATTTGGCTAGTCTTCTGTTTATCTATATTTATATAATAAAGATAGACTGACCTGACTCTATTTATTTATTTAGAGAATGGGTCCTTTCCAGTTCTTTCCAGTTCTTTCTTCTACTGTATGATATAGCATTTCCTTTCTCTCCCAAAAGTGTTCCTTAAGTGTTTAGAATAGAACCCTCAAGAAAGGATGATAAGCTGATAGGTAATGAATTAGACCTTACAATCTTTTCTGATTAACACCCAGTTAAAAACTAAGTTTTCTGAAAAAAATAACCACCAAGAAAATATCTTCCTTTTAAAATGAGCGATGGATTATTAATATGTTCTTTCTGTTAATTGGCATCTGTTGAGTGGGCATATTAATTCCAAATGATGGTTTTCTGAATGTGTTTTTGGAAATTTTATGGAATTAAGTTACCGAAGGACACAGATTAAAATTATTTTGAGCAACTGAGTCATCAAGAAAATATTTTTACTCATTATTTATTTAATAATTGTATTTATTTATTTATGCAATTTTCATTGTGCCAGGTCGCCATTGCTGTGCAGTTTTCTCTAGTTTGGGGGAGTGGGGGCTATTCTAGCTGCCATGACCATACTTCTCCCTGCGGTAGCTTCTCTCACTGTGGAGCAGCGGCTCTAGGATGCACAAGCTTTGGTAGCTGGAGTTTCCAGGCTCTAGAGCACAGGCTCAGTAGCGTGGTACACAGGCTTAGTTGCTCCATGGCAGATGGGATCTACCTGGCCTGGGGTTCGAACCTGTGTCTCTTGGGTTGGCAGGCAGATTCTTCACCACTGAGCCATAGTGAGGCCCAAGAAAATAAATTTAATACATTTTAAAAGCTAAAAACCTACCATGATAACCTCTCGTGCTACATAGCATCAAGGATCTCAATAAAACTTGAATGGATATAATCTTTGTAACTTTTGTCTACAGATTCAAACTTCAATTTATTAGGCAAATGAGCTTTAGTTTATTTTAAAAGTGTGCTTGAAGTTCAATGATGTTAAATTGTATTGCATGCAATGTAAAATATAGCTAATGCATTTATCAAAAGAATTAACTAAAATATGTCTATACTGTAAAATTAATAACTGAAGAGTAAAGATATAAATGAGAAATGCTGTCAATATTGTAAAAACACTGTGCTAAAATAATGGTAACTCAATATAATTTTGCTGTGAAAGATTGACATTCTTATCTATATAGTGCTTCCATGAAATTTTATGGGATGCTTACTCTTATTCCTCATAAAATTAATTGCAGAAGGTTGACCTACCATGGCCTTTCACTTTCACAGTGCCTGGGACCAGTTGTATCTAATTCATAGACATTGTAGGACGATGCAATAAATTAAGTCATTCAGGACCCAAACACTTTTATACCTGTAGTATTTTCGTCATTGTTACTAACTTAGGTATATTTCCTAAAATTGGCCTTTTTTCTTTAAGATAGTAGAAATCTGAGGCAAGGATTAATTATATGATAAAGAACAAATCTCACATGTGTATCTTTGTAATGTTAAATCCCAGAAATTGAAAAAAAAAAAAAAAAACCAGAATTGTTTGCGCAAACCTTTAATAAAAAAAGTGGATGTTTTCTGCCACATACACACAATGATTGAGAGACATTTCTTGTCCACTGACTTATAATTAAGGGCTTACTTTTAGTCTATAAATTGCAACTCAGAAAAACGGTTTGGCTTGAGTAATTAATGTACTGTCTATTTTGGTCCTTGTAAGAAATTTGGCTAAAGGCAGTGTGAGACTGTGGTGACTCCGCGGCCCTGTCAGAGATCCGGGCTCTTGTGATGCTTTAATCGCCTGTGGCTAACTTGTGACCGTTGACTTGTAGTTCCAAGATTGTGGCATCCCTGGGCGTTGCATCAGTTCTCCTGACAGCAACGAAGATGAGGGGAAAACGTCCCACAGCTTTGGAGTCAACCACCCTCCATCCCTTCACTCCTGCAATTTAAAGAGCTTGGCAATGGTGTCATCAACAGCTTTCCTTTTTCCATAGAAAAGCATTTTCTTTTAAATATATCAATGTGCACGTCAATCCCAAACTCCCTATCTAGTCCTACCTCCACCTTCCCCCTGGTAACCATAATTTCGTTCTCTATTTCTGTTTTATAAATAAGTTCATTTGTATCATTCTTTTTAATTTCACATATGCATGATATATGGAATCACACGATATCAGTCTTTCTCTGTCTGACTGTACTTCACTTAGTACAATAATCTGCAGGTCCATTCACGTTGCTGCAGGTGGCATTATGTCATCCTTTTAAATGGCTGACAACTTTCACGTATACCATGTTGATGAAAGCTGTGTTATATGCACACTCCAATATACAAGGGACATTAGAAATTACAGGCTTATTACTCTTGGTAATGTGACGAATACTTTTGTGGGTGAAAAAGGAAAAGCAAAATGGTAAATGGCAATGCTTGCCAAATTCTACGCTATAGTTTTACAGAATACATTTATCATCAATATTACTATATAAAATCGTTTTCAGGGCACACCCTGTCTGGAAGCCAGAGTAGTATTCTGAGGGATTTTTGCTTCTGAAGGAAAGTGTCCTATTAGGGCAGAATCGGCATGGACGGGGCTTCCCTGGTGGCTCAGTGGTAAAGAATCCACATGCGATGAAGGAGATGCAGGAGCCATGGGTTCAATCCCTGGGTCAGGAAGATCCCCTGGGGGAGGGCATGGCAAGCCACTCCAGTGTTCTTGCCTGGAGAATCCCATGGACAGTGGAGCCTGGCGGGCTGCCGTCCATGGGGTCACAAAGAACTGGACCTGACTAGTGACCAAGAACAGCACAGCCCAGGCAGATGGATTTGACTCCTTACTTTGTCTCTTAGGCTTCCCTAGTGGCTCAGCTGGTAAGGAATCCACCTGCAGTGTGGGAGACCTGGGTTCCGTCCCTGGGTTGGCACGATCCTGTGGAGAAGGGAAAGGCTACTCGCTCCAATATTTTGGCCTGGAGAATTCCGTGGACTAGTCCACGGGGTCGCAAAGAGTCGGACATGACTGAGTGACTTTCACTTTTGTCTCTTGCCCAGATATGCTAACTGGGCAATGCCCCGACCTGAAGTTGCCTCAATGACCATATACTATTATTAAATTAATAGAATTAAATAATGAATATAATTCATTCAATAATAGTATGATGAGCATGAAACATCCTTAGTACTCAATAATTGTTACTCTCCTCCTATCACCTCTGATTTTTCTTTTCATCTAGATAGAACTTTTTTTTTAAAGTAAAAAGTTTATTTTGTTAGATAATATATGCCAGTGCCTATAAATGCTTATATATCACTAGAATAACAATGTTCTATATATGTTCACTTTTGTCTTATTTATCATCAGGCCTAGAAAAGACTAGGAAAATAAAATGAGCATTTAATTGGTGACATTTCTTGGGGGAAAAAAGTGAATAACCTATTTACACTCTTCATTTTCCCTCTTTTAGTAAGAACTGAATTTAGCAAACAAATGTGAGGATGGATTGATAAACTAAACAATAACTGACATATAATAAATGTTTGATAATGTTGCAGCAACCTATGTAGAGAGCCTGTGTAATTAACAAGTCATCTGGAAATAGTTGCTGGTATTGATTCAGCATCTTTACATTCTCTTGCTACTATCAGTCATGTGATTGTCACAGATCCAGGAATAATTTATGTTCAAGGCATAAAGAAAATGGGAATCCCCTCCCTTTTATTTATTAGGGAAGCTAAAGTTTTCCTACCATGCCTAGAGTGGAGTTCCACTTAGATTTAATTGGCCAGAGTCATGGTACATAAGTATCTTAAAATATTTTACTTTCAGACTCTGTATTAAAATTGTCAAGGGAGAGAGTTAAGAATGGGAATTATCTAACCAATGAACTGTGGGCTAGGAGCTTTTAAAGTGTATGTTGCACAGAACCAAATTAAATTGATATTCTAGTTACATGTGTTTCTTAAGCCTATTATAACTTTGAAGAAATAAGGACAAAATTAAGAAGGAGAAACTGTGATTTCAGCACAATTTAGTAAAAACTCATTTTGCATCCACTATGCACTATGTACTATAAAAATATTTGTATATCTGTGGGCACAACAATAGATAAAAGGAGTCAACTTAGTTCAGTTCTCCTAAATGACTGCTTTTTTTTTTTGCAAATTATTTCTTATGAGACTTTTTGTAATAAGTGAGAATAAAGAATAAGTGAAAATAAAGAAAGTTTCTTTACTCCATTTTGTCTTTATTTCTCTGAAGTGTATTAGCAAAATAGAGTTTATAATACAGTCATTTTACTTTATTTTTTTAAATTTTTTAAATATTTTTTCTTGTAGTGAATTTTGTCATACATTGAAATGAATCAGCCATGGGTTTACATGTGTTCCTCATCCCGATCCCCCCTCCCACCTCCCTCTCCACCCGATCCCTCTGGGTCTTCCCAGTGCACCAGGTCCGAGCGCTTGTCTCATGCATCCAACCTGGGCTGGTGATCTGTTTCACCCTAGATAATATACATGTTTTGATGCTGTTCTTAGAACTTTTAAAATCTTTCTTTCTACAAATCAGTAAGTACTGTTTCCAAAAATGCCATAAGAATGGAAAATATTTCACAGAGACAAATCTTTATTACTTGTCATTATTATTACTGTAATGTTTTTCATCATTATTAATAAATTAACTTTCAACATACAACCCAGACCTGTATGCCTGTTTGCTCATATCTCAAGACACCATAATTGACAAAATCTTTCAAATTCAAAATTAATTCATAATTATCTTTTTAGATGTTTAAGTTTCCCAGACAACTTTTATAGTCTTCTGAGTCCCAGTTTTTCTGGTAACTTTTCTTTATTGTTATCAGGATTTTTATTTGTTTTTATAATTATCATTCTGTTCTCTTTATGAGACCTCTGCATACCACGTCTCCACCAAGACAACTATTAAATTGCTAACAGTTTGAATCTTTAAAAAGCATATCTTAGGATAAATTGAGAGTAAAGCAAAATAAACAATTTAAAGATCAAAATGAATATGAATATTCCTTTTAATCTCAGGACAAACTAAAAAAAACTTTACATTTTATAATAATGAATGTGAATGTTAACAGTGGAATGAAATTATTTATTAAAATTAGGTATCAAAATATCACTCCTAGAAAATTTTATTATTATTAAATTAAGAGATTGTTCAATCAGAAAAAATATAAAGTGTAAGACATAAAAGATTTGCCTAATTCTTGTATAAAATGTATCATTTGATGCTTAATCAAGTAGGGCAAAGGAAGTATTCTGAAATACATATGGTATAAGTCTATATTTCTTGGCCTTTTTTCTCCCAAAATTTCCCAAGGCTTTTTAGAAGTCAGCCTTACTTAACAGTGAGGTCTTGAGCACCCTGTTATTCTTCACAAACCCTCTGATTTAGGTGCTCTAATCAGTACAGTATGAAAATCTCCCTCTTAAGAGACTTTTTTTTTAAAGCGCTGCTTCCTACCCTGGTACAATTCTTGAGAGGAAGCCTCCCTGAATTCTTCAGTTAGGGGGTAATTTCCTCAGACTTCATAGACCACTTCTGGCCCCAACTGTTCATATTCTCTACAGAGTTTGCTACCTTATAATATTTTTCATTGCATAGCTGTCTCTTCTCTGCAACTAAATCACAAACTATTTACAGGCAGAAGTAATTTCTTATCTTCAAAAAAGTCACGTGATTTATTCATGTTTATTGTTTCTTATGATATAAAGAGAAATTCCAGCCCCCCCCCCAAAAAAAACATGAAGAAAATCTGCAAGGGAGAGGCAAAATCATGTAGGCTTGATAATATATAGATGGTTGATGAAAAATAAAAGAAAAAACATGTATAAATCAACATTGCTTCAAAGATAGTTCATGTTAAAAAGATATAAATACATCATCTCTAGCCATTCATGAAAACAAGTACTTCCTCTGATTCCTCAAGCTACAAACAAGTAAAATGAGACTTAGAATCCAAAAGAAACACCAGGCTCCATATCTGCTTAGTTTAGCTTACTTAAGAAGGTGCTCTGTGAGATTATATATTCTGTGGGCAGATAAGATGATTCCTCTTCACATGGAAGACAGAATGCTGAACTTTGCTTTGGCATAATTCGTAAAACAGGAAACTCATCAGCTGTATAAATTCACATTGATATATTTTTACCCCAGATGGGTTGAATTAACTGAGAGTAGAAAGCAATTCTGCTACATCTCCAGAAACTTTCTTATCTTGTCTCACCTTTATCTGATCATAGAGATGCCCAGGGTTGACCAAGTTTAGCCCCAGCATTTGTCACAGTTAAATAAATAAATCATTGAAAATATCTATAGAAACAGAAGAACTAGAAAGCTATCTATAGCATACTGATATAAAATTTCCTTTATTTCACATATTCTTAAAGGAAATAATTGACAGTGATCAGTTTTCCCTTTAAAAGTTGGAACTATACTAATTGATAATTTTTGTAGTTAGAAAATAGCATTTTGGGGTTCCTAAGACTAATGGGAGATAGTCATGGGCCAAATGTAGTTGCTAAAGACTTCTTTGAGAAACCGTACATTCCTTTCTAATGAAGTGACATTTATGACAATAATTTGGTGGAGGAAAGGAGAAATCCAGCTTTTATCTTTTCACTGTTTTTCCTTCAGTTTTAATTTTGAGTAATTGATTTGGACAGTACAAGAAAGCAGGTGAGGTAAGATACTTTCCTTTTGACTTCAATGACAGTCATATAGTTTGTTTAATTTATCATATATGGAGATGGTTTTCTTTTCGTTGGTTTAATATTTCCATCCTGACACATATAACATCTTATTTAAATACATATTTTCTCATGATGAAATCATTTCTGTTATGCTTTTTACTGAAATCTCTTTTCTTTTTTTCTTTTGCTTCTGTAACAGAGATTAAGCAACCATCTAGAGTATGAAAAAATAGGTCTGCTAAGGAAAACTGTAGATTTTATTTTCTTCTTCATCTTGAAATGGAATACTATAAAAGGGTAGAAATAAAAAGCAAAAAAAAATTGCTTATGTATTCTCCAAAATAAAATTATATTCATTAAATTTTATCTAGAATCCATATGGATACAAAAATTAAAATGTCATATCACATCATTATGTGTTATATATAATAATGGGCAAATATTAACCAAAATATCAAATATGTCTTCTTTCATTCTTTCCTTAAACTTCCTATAATATGCCATTTTTCATAAACTGAATACTATTTTAACTGCTTACATACTAATAACTACTATGGTGTCAGCTATCAATAATAATATAAATATAGACAGTTCTAAGATGGATTGGGTCTTAAAGACATCATTTTTCTGATGCTCACCTTTTCAAAGTTACTTAACATTCTTCATTTATTTCCTTTAGCCATTGTACCACATTCTGTATCTAGTTTAACCATCTTATCACATTCAGTAGGGATCAGACTTGAGCTTCTTCACTTTCCTCTTCCTTTGGTATGCAGTGAGAAAGCAGAGAAACCACATTAGCATCACTGAAATATTTTCACATTTTCCTGTGCCTTATTTCCCTATGTCCAGAAGAAAACTAAACTCTTTGTAAGAAAAGTGCTTCAACCTTTTAAATACCTGTAAAATGTTCCTTTTGATTTTGAGTGTTTAAAGTATTGATTCAGAAATCTGGGGATGTAACTTTTTTTTCCTCAACCTTTTTCTACATCTTGTAGATCTTTCTGATATAAAATTTACATATCTTATTCTTTCTAAAGCAAAGCTTCTATTGTTTATCGCAAGATATATAACCTTTCATTTTCTGTTTTAGCATCTTCTATTATTTAAAAATCAAAACCGCTGATATGTTACTGTGTGTCTTTGTTTTCCTCACATATATAATATATTAACATATATTAAATATATTTGCTTTATTTCTTTACCATTTGATCTGCATTCTTGAATGTCTCTTTAACATTGTGTCATATAATTTTTTGAATTTATTTCAGTCATCATAATTCTAATTCTGATTGTTTCTTATTCTTCAAAGAGACTTCTTTTGGCATCCTTTTCACCTCAAATTACTCTGTTACCTCTCATAATGATTTAAGAATTGTGAAAGATCTCTTGTTTCATCAAGCATTAAAGGTTTTGTTTGTTCAGTCTCTTTCCCACATTATATGTGCTTTCTTGCTTAACGTGTGGTTATTCTTGTCGGATCGGTGAGAATGCGAGATCTTGCCAGAGCAGTTAAGAACAAAGAAGTATAGATTTTTCTTGTTGGTTTGGGTGCATTTGCCCAGTGGTTTTCGCCTGGTTTGTGACCTATTAAGCCTCCCTCTGGATTAGGAAGCCTGATAGTTGCTCCTGTGGGGATATGAGTGGAGAGGAGAAAAGCTGACTTTGTTTACCGGTGGGTTTCCTGACTTGTTGAAGAAAGGTCAATCAAGAGGAAATTTCAAAAAAGACTTCAAGTTTATATGTAAAAACACTGACATTGTGTATTTGTTTTACAGTGGTTCAGTCCAGCTCAGTTGCTCAGTTGCTCAGCTTCAGCATCAGTCCTTCCAGTGAACATCAGGACTGATCTCCTTCAGGACGGACTGGTTGGACCTCCTTGCAGTCCAAGGGGCTCTCAGGAGTCTCCTCCAGCCCCACAGTTCAAAAGTGGTGAGTATCTACAGATGGCCTGAAAGTCCATCACAGGAAATGGGCCTAGCCTTAACGCATGCTATGGAGAGTACTAAAATAGATATAGACTAATAAATATGACTGATGCTGAAGCTGAAACTCCAATACTTGGACTACCTCACGTGAAGAGCTGACTCATTGGAAAAGACCCTGATGCTGGGAGGGATTGAGGGCAGGAGGAGAAGGGGACGACAGAGGATGAGATGGCTGGATGGCATCAGTGACTCGAACGGCATGAGTCTGGGTAAACTCCAGGAGCTGGTGATGGGCAGGGAGGCCTGGCGTGCTGTGATTCATGGGGTCGCAAAGAGTAGGACACGACTGAGCGACTAAACTGAACTGAACTGAACTGAATAAATATGAGAACAGAAAGATAACTCCTAAGCATATTTTAATTTCAGTAAGGACTAAAAGATAGGTGGTAAATGAATATAATCAGTGTATCCTTGTGAAACATAAATCACTCAGACCTCTCTTCCATCCTGTTTTTTTTGTGACATGTACATTCTGCTTGTTAGTATTATAAATTGTATGATCATAAAACTCACACTCACATTTTGTTTGCCCAGCTACCTCTGATAAAGGTAGTCCCAGTAGTCCCAGTAGTCCCAGCTACTCTGTGGACTCTCTCGCCTCGTCTTGTGTATATGCCTGGTGCATCAAGGGTAAATCATAGGTTTTGAAATGACTCACAGAGAGGTGCCCTCTTTTAGGCCAAGAAGAAATCTCCCAAACAAACATTGGCTGCCTACAAACACCTTACACGGGGTATTAGTTAATTTCTTGGGATTTCTGGGGACACTGCGTGGTGATTGCAGTGAAAGCTAATCATTCAACTAATCTTCAACTCTCTGCTTATACACACCCAGCTCCTCCCATACAGACCAATGGTCTTCCAGTCTTGTAACATCCTGCAGAGCAAGTGTTTATTGCGAAGTAGCTTAAGTGTCTGGGTTAAGAGGAGCAACACAATTTGCAACCTCCTTTTCGCCCCAACTGTCAACTTCAGAATTAAAATAAAATTAGATCATTGCCATTTGACTAATATTACATAATCAATGACTGCACAAGTACCCAAGGGAAGAATGGTTTTTTTTGCATACATGTTTCTAAAATTATCTTAAACGACAATATCTGTCTCTCCTTTGACTCTCTCCATCTCTCTCTTTATGTTCTAACCTACCAGAGTGGAAAATAATAATACTACTAAGAAAAAATGTACTCTGGATGTTTTCTTATGCATCAAGGATTTTAAAATTGGCAAAGGAAGCCGGGGCCAATACTCCCCTCATATTTGTACTTTTACACTTGTGGAAAAACAAACCTATACCATTAAGTTGTAAAATAAACATTAGCTTCAACTTTTGTGTGTTTTCCCCTCTTCTCTGATTATGAGAAGCATGTTTTAATTAACAAAACTAACAAAAATATTCGAAATACTCTATGGAATTGACTCCACTTCCTCATTTTCTCTCGTTTACTTGTTTTTCAAGAAATATCTTCATGTAGTAAGCTGAATGGCGACGCCTGTCACTGGTGACATTAGTAGCTGCTTCTCAATACTTGCTTTCCCTCTTCTCAAGTTAGGAAGCAGAGGCCCTTGTGGAAGTGCACCCGGGGTTAAGATGCAGTCATTTCACTTTGAATGATACCTTTTGTTCGAGCAGCTGAGCCCCATTTACTTCTTTGCCTGCCAAAGATAGCATTTTTTGTACCCAATCCATGGCATACTTTTCTCTTTTTTTTTCTTCCCTTACCGTTTTTTTTTTCTTTTTATGGATGAAATTGGCTCCACATTCTAAGTTTAATGAGTATGTACAGGTTGGCAGGCAAGAAAGAGTCATTTATCTAGAAGGCTGAGCCAGCTGCAAGGTACAGAGCTTTCTTTTCATCTTGAGGAAATAAAACAAAAAAAAAGCTAATATTATATTAATCTTCATGTTCACATGGGAAGCATTTTAGGAATCTTTGGGAAATATGGAATAGATTAGGAACACGATTAAAATTACCAGCATACTGCAATGGTTGACACCTATTATGAAGTAGTATTCAGAAAAAGTGAAGGCATTTTGTTTAAATCTGTATCAAATAGAATATATTAAATAAATGCTGTTGTGGAAGCAATCAGTTTGTAAGTATTGTTCCTCAGCAACTATGCTTTAAATTTTAAATTCAAAAAGGCATTAGGCAAAGAGTTACATGATGATTAGAAATGGGTCTTAGGGCTAAGGAAAGCTTATTGAAATAATCTGTTTAGTTACCATAGTGACATTTGTTTGTTTCTTTTAAAATGATGTTTTATGATGTTTTCAGTATTAATGATTTAAGAGAAAATAATTTTATTTTATATATGAAAAAAATTGAGAAAGTTGTAAACTAAAGGAAATTAAAATAATTAATGTCACTAATCTAGGAAAAATACATTATCAGAAATAGAAACAAACTCACACAAAATACAGCTGACTCTAGTATTACTTCACATTCATCCTATACAAAAATGATGTAGCTATTACCTATACCAAAGCTATATATTTTAAACTTCTTCAAACTAAGAATTATTTACAATACCCAATTCAAGAAATAGTTGACCCAAACCTTTCTTTTTGTGATATTTGCATCATGTTCCAGTGACCGTATAACTAGTTGTTGAAATGCAAAAACGAATTTGTCTTTTGAGACTTGTGAGACACTACTTACTATATTTGACTATGCTCTCCTTCCTGTTGTTTTTACTTCTTTCTTTGCACTGAATATAAGTTAAGTTGAACACATAGAAAAGACTCACTTAAAGACCAACTGGTACGGTACATCTATGTTTCTCTCCCCACCGCCTGTACCTTTCAAAATGATTTTCTAAGTTTGTGGTCCACAGTAAGCTCTGCTTCTCCTCCCAGTGTTTTCTTCAGAGAAATCAATTCGTCTCACTAATATTTCTGAGCACTTAAAACCCACAATTTAATTGCTATCCTAATGAAGTGGCATTTTTTTGTATGTAATGTGACCTAAATAACCACAGTATATATGCCACTATTACTTTTGTTGATGACTAAGTCATTAGTCATCAGGAGAACAACACATTGATCCATTGCATGTGCCAAAGCTAAAAGTGATTATTTTAATCTTTCTAAAGTTGCATCAAAGTCAAATATAGGAAATATTTAGATCATTCCTTCCTCTGATTTGTACCAGTTTAGCAGGACATTTAAGGTATTTTTTCAGAGTCCTCCTTAACATAATGCTCCCAGCAGACAATCAATATTAATTTTTCAAAACCTCTGATGAGATAAAAATTATTTGACACTCCTGCCATAAACAATGGACAGATTGTTTAATAATAATTGTAATAATAAATAAATTAGTGGGGAATTAATATATTTTGGTTAAGGTCCTTGTGGCTCAGCTGGTAAAGAAAACGCCTGCAATGCGGAGACGTGGGTTCGATCCCTGAGTTGGGAAGATCTCCTGGAGAAGGGAAAGGCTACCCACTCCAGTATTCTGGCCTGGAGGATTCCATGCACTGTATAGACAATGGGGTCGCAAAGAGTTCGATGTATCTGGATGACTTCGACTTGACTTGACTTCACTTGCAGGTTAGCGAGTCTGAGCTACTCTTCATGAGTGCATTTCCAGATTGCTCTGTCGCCCACTCTCCTCCATGAGACAGTTACTTCCACAGTGAACTCAGTGAGACTCAGCCGCTGCCACGGGGAGTGGAAATTTAGCTAGATGGGGAATGAGGGAAAACAGCTTTGCAGGACAAATTCTGCTTGCTAGATCTTTAGCTTTCTCAACAGTTAGAATAATCTGTGATCAATATTTAGTGATCACTGCATTCCCATCGGAAAGGGTAGATGTGAGGGTGCTGGTCACTTAGTCCTGCCCGACTCTGCAACCCCGAGGAGTCTGGCCTCCCAGGCCCTTCTGTCCATGGATTTCTCCATGGACTCTAGCCCACCAGGCTCTTCTTTTAACAGACTTCTCCATGGACTGCGGTCCGCCAGGCTCCTCTGTCCATGGAATTCTCCAGGCAAGAATACTGGAGTGGGTTGCCGTTGCCCTCTCCAGGGGATCTCCCCAGCCCAGGGATTGAATTGCCGGCAGATGTTTTACCATCTGAGCCTAGAGGAAGCCTTAATTTAGGTCTAGAGTATCACAACCCATTGCCAACGCAATGGCTCCTGGGGGGCATTATGAATTAGGCTTCAGGTTTCACACTTTTGAGATTCTCATATTTACTATATTTTTTACAGCTTTCATAGAAACAACTGTGCAGTTATTACACATCATAATTATCATGATGATGCCTTTGCTAATATGATGATCTGTTTGTGGTGAAATAGAGTTGTTTTTACTCCTACGTGACTCCGGAAAGAAACCTATGATTGTGGGTGAAATTACACTATTGCTAATAAAGTATTAGAATAATTCTTGAAATATATGTTCATTTCAAAATCGCTTTTTCTATACACAAGTAGAGTTAAAACTATACACGGTGTGTTAAAACTGCACAACTGATCAATTCGGGTCCAAAGATCCGCTGCCTTCTTGTTTCTTCCTTTTTTGAATCCACAGAAAATACGCTTTTGTTTTTGAATTCTGAAGCTCAAAGGAAGTGGAAAGGGCTGTCGTCTCATTTTGACTAAATATTTCCTGCTATTTGGATTTCTTCAGGGGAAAATATATATGATACCCTATCAAAGAAAAAGTGAAGCATAAAAATTCCACCTGTATAAACAAATGCATAGAAAAAAGTTAGAAAGAAAATATATCAGATGTAGCAGTAGCTGTCTTTGTAGTTAACACGGGTGGTGTTTTTTTTAATATAAATTTTAAATTTGCCTTAATATTTTAATACTTTTTCTGTAACAAGTGATTAAATGTCATAAGTAAAGTTTTAATAAATGTGTTAAAGTGAGTCTTATTTAGAAGGCATAGGTCTTTCCTTCTAAAGGAAGGAAAGGATGAGCAAGGAGGGAAGTTTCTGAGGTCCATTGAGTGCACAACACGGGAGTCCTTTTCCTGGCATCCCATCAGTCCTTTTCCTGATGGGAAATATTATTTCCCATCACTCCATGTATGTGGCACTTTCTTTAAGGCTTTTCTTTCTGCCCAAACTTTTCCTGTCTTATTCAGAGACATTTTCCCTTCTTCTGTGCTCCTATTTCACTCTTGACTTTCTCTTATGTTTGTTAACAAATTCTTCTGGCTTGTGACTTGTCTTATTACTTCAAAGGAGAAAATGTTTCTTCTAGTTATTGCCCAAGTTTTATTTCCTTTTTCCATATCTCCAGTTTGTTTAATGTTAACTGTATCATAGTGAATTTTTCTTATAATTCTTACTTTACTTGAGGGTTCACATTTTCTCACTCATAACATTAAAGAAAAAAAAAAAGAATGAAAAACATCAGCAAAGTTGAAAACATATATTTTCTACTAAATGCACCCTTTGTCATAAGTAGTAGAAATTCTAGCCATATCCCTTGTTTTCTTTAACTGTGTTATTATCATTTTTTCCCCTTGGGTGGGATGTGTGTTACACAACCTGTTTGTCTTACAGAGTTCTCTTAGTAAAACGTCTAGATAGTCATTTTCAGTGTTGATAAAAATCACAGCAATATAAATGATAATAAATCCTTGCCTCAAAAGTAGCACCAATAAATATTAGCAGTGAGCAAAAACTTTTGACTAGCAAAGGGAACTCTCTTGATTGGTGACTCTAGGTTTATTCAAGCTATGAAAATAAGGCTGTTATTACCATGCTCTGACTTTGCTCAGATCAATGGTGAAAAATCTACTATGGGGAACATTAAAATGCTTATGATACAATCACATAACATGTTTAATCTTTAGGAAAGGCAAGTTTCTCAAAAACTTTATGACTTCCTAAGAAACTGTAGCATTGAAATCAAATACCACTTAGCCAAATGTATCCCAGTTATTCAACGATGTGTTTCTGTGTTTCACAACTAATGACATACAGTGCTGGGACCATTGGCAAAAAACTTAGAAGGTCATAGCGAGGTCCCTATTTTTTTTTATCTTTGATTGGATTTTTTAATAACATGATTGAAATACATCAGTGTTTGGAGGCAATATACAGTACTAAAATCAATGCTTTAATTCAAATCTTTTAAATTATTATAGTATAGGCATTGTTTCACAAACTTGTAATGTTTCTGTATTGCTACTGTTTATCTTTATTTTCACTTGGAATTTCCATAACCAAGCATTAAAATGTTTAGACTAATTTTCTTTCATTTTTTTTAGAAAACTAAAACAAATCCCTCACATTATTTCAATTTCAGCCTATTTGTACTTAAAATAGTTTTCTAAAACTTTAATTTCATCAGTATAATGAACATTTTTTAAAGTATAAAAAGTGTCTTTGCAATGAAAAGTCATAATATAATAGAATGACTATATGACCCAAAACAATGTTGTGAAAAAGCTCTTATTTCTAGTCTAACTTTGAATCTAGACCTTGGTTAAAGGATGTTTTTAAATAAGTATGTATAATAAACTTTGCAAGTTTAGTCAAATGCATAAAGTAACATAGCTAACACTAATAATGATACAGAACATATATATCATGCCCTGTTTCTCTGTACTCCCTTACAGCTAACCTTCCTCCTCAACTATTATCCTCTCAAAAACAGTTATGCTCCATAATTTTGCCTTATCAAAAATTTCATATAGATAGTATTTTAAAACATACAGTATTGTATCTATAGTTTCTTTCACTTAGCTTGATGATTTTGAGGTTCATTGAAGTGGTCTTGTGTATCTGCAGTGTGGTCTTTTTTGTTGCCAAGAAGCGCTCTGTATTGAGGACACACCAGGATTGTGTTTCTTTCTCTCCAATGAGCATTTGGATTGCTTCTGTTTGGAGGTTTTCTGAGTAAAACTGCTATGACTGCATACAAATCTTTTTATGGACAAATATTTTCATTGACCCTGAGTAGATCAAAAAGAGTGAGATTGCTGAGTTTAGGGGAAGTATATGTTTAAGAGTATGCCAAAATATTTTTCAAATATATACTATTTTTCATTCCCTCTATCAACTAATGAGACATTTAGTATTGTCAGACTTTCTAATTTTACCTCTGTTGCGTGTACTAGTATTTTGTCATGTTTTAAGATGTATATTCATAATAACTGATGATATTAAGTATCTGTATGTGTACTTATTCTTCATTTTTAAATCCTCCTTCAAGTCTATGTGAGTCCTTTGTCCATATATATATATTTTTTTTTTTTTTAAATTAGAGTTATTGTCACCTTACTATCATACTAAATTTTTTTTACTGTTCTTTGCTTCCTGGACCCATGTCTTTTCTCAAATTTATGTCTACAAATTCTTTCTACCAATAAGTTGCTTGAATGTTTAATTTCTTAAATTTGCTATAAAATATAAAATTGTTTTCAAGTAGAAAAATCCAATTTGTCATCTAAAATTTTTTATAGTTCATGTTTCTTATTCTCATCTGTTGCTGAACCAAGATATATAATATTTTCCCTTTTGTTTCCTTCTAGAAGTTTTAAAGTTTTATCTATATTACTTAGGTTTAAGTTCTCATGTTTTGAATTAGACTTTGTACATGATGTATGGTAAAATCAAGTTTTTGTCAATATATGTCAAATATATATGTACATATATTTATATGTATATTTGTATTTAGATATTTAATTGTTCCACTGTAATTTGTTGGAAAAGCTCTTTCTTAAAGTCAATTATTTACACTGGCATTTTTTTCAAAACTAGTTGATCGTATATGTATATACATATGTGTGTGTGTCTTAGTCTATTTCTAGAATCATAATCCTTTCTAAATGATTTTATATTTCTCCTTATTGCAATACCATGCTTTCCCGATTACTATATCTCTAAGTAATTTTTACATCAGCACATGGGATACTTTCCCTCTCTTAGCTTTTGTGAATAATGCTATTTCACATTAGTATAAAATTATCTATTCAAATTCCTGGTGTCAGTTCTTTTGGTTATATACCCAAAAATAGAATAATGGGAAACATTGTAGTTAAATTTAATTAATGGCTTTATAATAATTGCAGTATTTTGTCTTCCCATCCACTGTGCCCAAGGATTCAGGTTGCTCTTGTTCAGTTGCTAAGTTTTGTCTGACTCTTCGAGACTCCATATACTGCAGCATGCCAAGCTTCCTGCCCTTCACTGTCTCCCAGACTTTACTTAGATTCACGCCCACTGAATCCGCGATGCTATCTAACCATCACATTCTTCGTCACCTTCTTCTCCTTTTGCCCTCAATCTTTCCCAGCATCAAGGTTTTTGCCAATGAGTTGGCTCTTCGCATCAGGTGGCCAAACTATTGGAGCTTCAGCTTCAGCACCAGTTCTTCCAATGAATATTCAGTTGATTTTCTTTAGGATTGACTGGTTTGATCTCCTTGCTGTCTAAGGAACTCTGAAAAGTCTTCTTCAGCACTACATTTCAAAAGTATAATTTCCTAGGTGCTCAGTCTTCTTTGTGGTCCAACTCTCACATCTGTATATGACAAGTGGTAAAACCATAGTTTTGACTATTTAGACCTTTTTGGCATAGTGATGTCTCTGCTTTTTAATATGCTGTCTAGGTTTGTTATAGCTAGCCTTCCAAGGTGCAACTGTGTCTTAATTTTGTGATTGCAGTCACCATCCACAGTGATTTTGAAACCAAGAAAATAAAATCAGTCACTCTTTCTGCTTTCTTCTTTTCTATTTGTCACTAACTGATGGCATTGGATGCCATGACCTTAGTATTTTTCATGGTGAGTTTCAAGTCAGTTTTTTCATGCTCTTGTTTCGCCTTCATCAAGAGGCTCTTTAGTTCCTCTTCACTTTCTGCCATTAGAGTGGTGTCATCTGCATATCTGAGGTTGTTGATATTTCTCCCAGCAGTCTTGACTCCCACTTGTGACTCATCCAGCCTGGCATTTTGCATAATGTCCTCTGCATAGAAGTTAAATAATTAGGGTGAAGATATACAGCCTTGACGTCCTCCTTTCCCAATTTCAAACCCGTCAGTTATCCCACGTTCAGGTCTAACTGTTGCCTCTTGATCCACATACAGGTTTCTCAGGAAGCAGGTAAGGTTGGTCTGGTATTCCCATCTCTTTAAGAATTTCCTACAGTTCGTTGTGATCCACACAGTCTTTAGTATAGTCAATGAAGCAGAAGTAGATGTTTTTCTGGAATTGATTTCTCCATGATCCAACTATTGTTGGCAGTTTGATCTCTATATATGCTGCCTCTTTTAAACCCAGCTTATACATCTGGAGGTCCTGAATTCATACTCTGCTAAAGCCTTTCTTGAAGGATTTTGAGCATAACCTTGCTGACATGTGAAATGAGCTCAATTGTACAGTAGTTTGAACATTCTTTTACATTGCCCTTCTCTGGGATTGGAATAAAAACTGACACTGCTGAGTTTTCCAAATTTGATGACATACTGTGTGCAGCACTTCAGCAGCAGCATCTTTTAGAATTTTAAATAACTCAGCTGGAATTCCTCCAACCTCCCTAATTTCTCTACATCCTTAAATAAGCTTGCTATTTTTTATTGCTATATTCTTCTAGATAATAGCCATCCTGATAGGTATGCTTGGTAATCTCATTGTCTCAATGTATATCCTAATGATTAGAGGTGTTTAGACTCTGTTCATGCACTTTTTGGTTACATGTGTATCTACTTTGGAGAAATGTCTGCTCAAGTCCTTTGCATATTTTTAAGTTGGATTGCTTATTAATATTGTTGTTGATTTGTAGGAGCTATTTACATATTAAATCCTTTTCAGATACATACTTTTTAAATAGTTCTTTCATTTCATAGGTTGCATTTTTACACTGTTGTTTATGTCCTTCAGATGCACAGAAGTTTTAAATTTTGATATAGTCCAATGTTTCTATTTTATTGGTTGCCTGTGATTTTGATATCATATCCAGGAAATCATCCCCAGATCCAACGTCATGAAAAATTTCCAGTATGACTTCTTATAAGAATATTACAATTTTAGTTATCACATTTATGCACTTAATCAATTTTGAGTTCATTTTATATATAGTGTAAGATACGGGGGACTTCCCTTGTAGCTCAGCTGGTAAAGAATCTGCCTGCAATGCAGGAGACAACAGTTTGAGTCCTGGGTCAGGAAGATCTTCTGGAGAAGGGAAGAGCTACCCACTCTAGTAGTCTGGCCTGGATAATGTCATGGACTCTATATCCATGGGATCACAAAGAGTCAGACATGACTAAGTGACTTTCACTTACTCATGAAAGACCACCTCATTCTTTTGCAAGTGCATATTGTTTTCCCAATACTATTGTCTGAAAACACTATCATTTTTATATTTAATGATCTTGCCCACCTTGTTGAAAAATTTGAATGTATAAGCATTTATTACTGAGCTCTTATTTTAACCTATTGATATAAATGTTTGTCTTTATGCCATTACTATACTGTTTTAAATACTAACTATATAGTAAATTTTACAATCAGGATATGTGAGAAATTCAACTTTGTTATTTTTTGAGATTGCTTTGGCTATTTGTGGTCCCTTGAGATTCTATTTGAAATTTAGAATGGGTTTTTTCTACTTCTGCAAAACAACAACAACACTATTGGGAGTCTGATAGGTATTGAATTGAATTTGCAATTTGTTTTGGAGTATATTACATTCTAAAACTATTATATTTTTCAATCCATGAATACAGAATGTCTTTCCATTTCTTGACACCTTCTTTTTTTTCAACATTTTGTAGTTTTAGTTTTATATATATATATATAATATATATGTAGTTTTAGTTTTATATATATATGTTTATATATACTTTTATATTTATTTTTCAAAGTGAAAATTTTTTGATGCTATTGTAAATGGAATTCATCTCCTGATATACTTTGTGAATAGTTTCAAAATGACTGTATAAAATAGTTGATTTTTGTGTTAATTTTGTATTCTGAAAATGTGTGTCCTTATTAGTTCTAAGAACTTTTGTTTTGTTTTGTTTCTAGTGTGAGATCTCTAGGCTTTTCTATATATAAGATCATATCACATAAAAACAGATATTTTTGCTTCTTCCTTTATAATTTAAAAGCCTTTTGAGAATTTTTCTTGCCCAAGTGCTCTGGTTGGGACTTCCAGTACTATGTTGAACAGAAGTGGTTAAAGCAGACATCTTAGTTTTATATCCAATCTTAGAGGACTAGCTTTTGAATTCATATTCATTATTGAATATTATATTAGCTGTGGGAACACTTAATTTTAACTGAAAAATAATTTTCTGTTTATTTTGAATGATTTGGAACTATTATTTTTACACATTTAATGACTCTATAAAATTATTTTTATAATTTTTAATATATATTCTTCTCAAGAACATGGAAGAAAGTTTAAAATATATATCAGCTGTGTGCATGTGCTTAGTCGCTCAGTTGCTTCAGACTGATTTTGACTAAAAAGAAACTGATTTTGACTAGAAAATCAAACTTTCTTCAGTGGGATTTCCTAGGCAAGAACGCTAATAACTAGAAGATGTCCTTCACATTATTGAAAGCACAGAATATCAGCAACCATTTCGTCAAAGTCTAAGTGCCCACATAAACTGTACTAATTGTTTCCCTTTAATAAATGGTTACTTTTGTTCTTTCAGATTTCCTAACTTGCCCTTTGAAATTGACATATTCTTGAAAGTATTATATACTGCATTTTGAAATAAGACTTTCAAAATGAAACATACTGCATGGGAATTAAGTTCTTGAAGATTAGCGCTAAATCTAGTAGTGCTTGCAATCGTAAACTCAATGCCATTTTCAATCAGGAGGAAAAGCAAACCCGCCAAAAATTTGCCTATTTATTTCCATTGCTCTATATTGCAGCGCTAAAACCAGTATGAGAGGGCAGGAGGTGAGGGAGGCCCAAGGAAAATATTAAACTTCAGTGGAAGATTAAGTCATGTGTTTTGTAGCCACAGTTGATTCTAAACTCCAGAGAGTTAAGCTGATGTGTTTGAGACTCTCAAGTCAGATAAAAACATTATGATAGAGCAGCCAACTGGGCAGTTTTTAGACTTAAGTCATGATTGATCTCTAAAATTTTAAATATAATAATGAACTCCTGGGTCTCTTCTTTTGTCTGACTTAAAGTATGCATTCATTGTCATGTTTTAAAATATTGATTTTGGCGTAATTTCCAGGACGGTTGTTACATTGTCTAATAGCCCTTATCAGATATTCCCTAGGGGAGATTTAGGTAAATACAACCATGAATAAACTCTTAAAATGCTCATTTCCTAGTACACAAAAATAATTGTAGGATCAGTTGTTCTGTGTTCATACATTTTCTTAAGCAGTAGATTAAAAAAAAATAATGATAGGTAATACATGGGTTCCTATTACAGTAAGGTTTTAGAACAGATAGTAAGAAGTATACTTTAGTGATTCAGTCTATTAAGTGGGCAGGTTATCCCAAATAGTGTATGTTTGGTTAGAGCAAAAGTTCAGTAGTCATCATCCTAGCAAAACCTCGAAGAATGGAATAAACCCATTAGAGTCAAGAAGATGTGTTAGATGCCACGCATGAGCTCAATTGTTTTAATCAAGGCATCTTTATACAGAACTGATACCAGCCCTCAGTTACAACCTGACGTGTTTGCCTAAGCATTCTTTTTTTTTAAGCCAAAATGAATAGTATGTTCAGCAGTAACATATTATTGAATAATAGACTATACACATTCAATACATTTTTTTTTCTCCCACCCAACTGATGCCAACAAAGTAGAACAGGTCACTGCTAATCTTTTAAAATTGAATATTTACTCTAAAATTGAAATTCAGGTAATTAAGAGTCTAGTTTTCTTCTCACAAATAATTAAAGCCTTATGTCCTGATATTTACATTCTGTAGGTAAACTTACTACTTTTCCTATTTTTTCCTTTCTTTCCCCTCCCTCCTTCTTCCTTTTTCCTCTTTACTTCTCTTTCCTCTTTCTTTCTTTTCATTTTCTGCCTTCCTTCATTTTTTCCATGTTTAATTTTTACCTTAAAAAAGTAATTACATATTTAGTTAATTATGAAAAATTACAATAAAATATGCCAGGCATTTCTCAACAATGGCAAAAACAAGTCCACCGAAGAAAGAGCAGGAAGAACACCTCAAGTGAGAGGCAGGCCAAGCCAAGAGAAGCGCTGGGCCCAGAACGGTGAGTCACAGAATTTTTCAGGACAGGGTTTTCACCTATTCATCCAGGCGGGCATGGGCGGCCAGTTTCGATGGACAGTTTCTTGTTCCATGACATCAGGCTGTATTGTGCCCGTCTTTCCCATAATTCAGTCTGTTAAAATCATACATATGTATGCATAGAATATTTATGAACCCTTAGGAGGCCCCTAGCTGCCTAAAATCACGTGGGGACACAGCCGTGCATCAGGGGCGCATGTGCCAGAGCTGGAGAAACCTCTGTGGTCAGTTTCTATTCACTGTGTGCCTAGGGTGCAGGCATCATTGGAAAAATCTCTGTGGTTCTTTTGTAGCATATCTGTGAGCTCCCCTGAGCTGCCTTGGGACCCGTCTGGGGTGGGGTTTGGAGGTCATCTAAGCAAGCCATCTTTCATTGCTCATGCCTAACTTTGTACCTAACGGGTCCCACTATTTTTCTGGAAGTAATTGTCCTTTTGCTCAGTGACATAAGAGCCCACCGTAAGAGCTTCATGTATGCACGCTTAGTCGCCCAGTCCTTTTCCGCTCTTGCTGACCCCCTGGGCTCTAGCCCGCCAGGGTCCTCTGTCCATGAGATCCCCCAGGCAAGAATGCTGGAGTGGGTGGCCATTTCCTCCTCCAGGGGATCTTCCCGACCCAGGGATCAAACCTGCATCGGTGGATTCTTTTCCCCCTGAGCCACTGGGGATTCCCAAACAGCTTCACAGTTCTCAGCGACTCTTCTCTCAGCATTCCTGTCTTTAAACTTTTAGTTTTGCTTCCCATTCTTCAGCTCTTTAAAGATTTTTCAATCCTCCCATTCCTGGTCCTGCACCTTGGATGCACTGTACCTCTCTGCTCAAGTTTTTAACTGTCAGAACTTCATCTGCTTTCAGCAGGTTATTGCACTAAAAAAAAAAACAAAAAACAAAAACCCACACTGACCTCTCACAAGGCATCTAGCCCTCTCGGCCAGCCCCACACTGTATTTCCCATACTCTGCATCCTGCTTATTAGTGCCAACCTTTGTGACACCGCTGTAAAAGGGTGTGCCCCTTCCTAGGCTCTGCACCCTTCCAGCGAGTCTGTGGTTTTTAATCTGATATTTTAAATTACTTATTGTATTGTTTTTCACTTGTTTCTAGATTCGCCTTCTTCTTTGTTTATGAAATTATTGAGGAATTTGTTTGTTAATTTTCCAGATCTTACAACCTGGACTCCTAATCTTGGAAATTATGATACAACTTTTCAACTCTAAGGTGGTATAAGGTATACCTCTCAGAAAAAAAAAAAAAGAAGAAGAAACAAAAGAGAAAATCTAGAGGATCTAGAAGTGTAGGGCTCGACTTTTCTTTCTTTTCTTTGTAATTATAATCTCTTTCAGGGGTGTTTGAATTCCAGAGAATGCAGAGGAGTTCTGGAGCTCCAGAGTCAGATGGGAGTGTTTTCTATGCAACTGGTTGATTTTGAGTTATGGATAAGTTATCTGTCCATGGAATGAGAATGCATTCCAGGAGAGGCAACTGTGACTCTCCACTGAGCAACTGGGAAACATATGAGATATTCAGGTAGTCCAGTGTCATGGTGAAATTGTTCAGTTTTGTATATAACAAATAACTAAATTTTGGGAACACTGGTAAAGTGAAAATGTTGTGGAGTTTGAGTGAGAAAAATCACAGTTTAGGTGGAAGGTGTGTTCCTAGCAACAAGGCATAAATTGATTGGGTTAATTCAATCATTCACTTTACTGAATTTTAGTTTCCTTGTATTAACAAAAAATGAAAAAGAATTATGACACTGAAAGGATAGTGAGAATATTAGAAGAGGTGTATAATACCAACACCTGAAACATAGCATTCTCTACATGTGAGCTCCCTTCTCTGCAGTTCTCTTTCTACTTTATTAAACTCCTTTAATGTATGATGTGTGCAGTATGTAGTGTTCATGAGGAAAGCATTTACTCACTTAGTGAAAGAAAAATTTAATGAGTATTTAAATGGTCTCTGGTGAGGTTTATGTGGAAAAGCTGAAAGCCAGACCTCTTTGTGTGTGTGTGTGTGTGTGTGTGTGTGTGTGTGTGTGTGTGTAAGCAAATCCTAATGCATTGTGTGGAAGGGCATTATGGATGCTTCTGGAGGAAAGTGAATGGATGGCTCACAGGACTGGGCGGGAAGCAGGCATCTTCAGGCGCTCCCAGCGCCTTGAATAACATGCAGCTTGGACAGAGGCAGACCTTTAAGGGAAGCTTCTGTGCGGCACGCTTAGGAAGCATTGCCAGAACTGTCGCCCACACCCAAGATACCTCTGCTAGCATTAGAAAAGGTGTCTTTTCCTTCAGGGTACAGTCAAGTACAAGGGCTAGTGGTCTGGTGAGAGGAGGCCTCCGCTCCTCCAGGGCCCGAGCCTCCCACCAATGTAGAGCTACATGGGAGGATTTCTTCCAAACTCCCAGTCTTATCCAGAGGCTACTGCACAGATCAAAACTTTTAGGAAAGACACTATAAAATTATTTATGTGCAAATAAAGATGCTTTTACCCTAGTGCCATTAGAGAAAGTATATATTAAATGATTATTCTTTCATATTGTTGGACTGATGAGCTTGTAATCATAAAAGAGAAAGCCATTTCATGAAGAAGGACCTACTACAAAGAAAGTAATTTATAATATGAATTTGGAGAGCTCATAATATTAAAAATGATTCAGGTTATTTCTCACTGTCTTTAAATATTTTTACCTTTTTTCCATATTATGTTGAATGAAAAATTTAAAAAGAAATAGGTGTATATATACAGCAACACTGTCACTGAGCTAAGCAAGACAAAACGAACTCCACTCCATTTATGTTTTTATTGAAACTGCAGCAAACCAAATATTTCACAGGGATGTTTTTCACTTAGCTCATTTACACAGGCATATTAAGCCTAATTAGTATTTTTTAGTCATAAGTTATTCTTAATAACCTGAGGACTATTGCATTAGTGTTACAATTTACGGATTTATAAGAAAAGCAGGTTCGAAAAGGGACAATCCCCTAATTTGCATGTGCTAATTAGAAGTATATTAATTCTAATTTTTAAATCAGCAATGTAATATTTTGGTAAACTAGGACAAGATAGTAATTCTAATTAGTTATACCAAATTGTTACTAAATGAAACAGATTTAATAGTCCCTTTGAACCTGTTTAGAAAATTTGGTTGTAATAAATATCTCTATGTATTGTTTTGACCTCTGCTTCAGCTACACAATCCCAATTTGTTTTAAATGTTTTCCTAGGTGCAGGGCTCGATGATTAATATCTCTTGCTGTGTTATCTCTGCTGCTAATGAAAAACATTGGGTGTTCTTTCACTTCACAGAATGCAAACGCAGATGAAAAAATTTCACAGGTGAACTCCTTATGAACACTTCTAATTGCTTAGGAACAGTCTTTGAAAATCTCAAGTAATTTGCCATTATTATAATGAATAGCATAAACTGTAATTTTTCATAGTAATTAACTTGTGTCAGCACCATTATTTTTCATTAATTATAAATGAGAAAGAATGAAAGAACACCCGCAGGAACAGATGTGCGAAATTGTCTCAGGTTCTGTTTTAGATTCTGTTTTGTTTTCCTACTCAATATACTGTTTTGAGTATACTATCAAGCTTGGAGAAAATTTAGATGGTAATGCCTCTTTGGGGCAGACAGGGACAAAGGGTATTTAATTAGGTCGTTGCCTGTGAAGTTCAGTGTTTTAATAACAAAAATTTGTTACTGACGTGCCAGATTAAATTACAGGGGAAAAATAACATCTTACTTTTGGTAAATGCATCTAATTTTGAGAAACTGTATTTTAATCATTTTTTTCTTACATTAGAAAAAAAAGTCACTATATAGTTTTGCCAGATTTTAAGTCTATAGTGTGCTAATTGAATTCATCTTTCTTTTTTAAAAAGAAGGGAAGGAAGGAGGAAGAGAAGGTAAATCTTATAATTATATTTGGGTGGCTGGATGTCTTTGTTTTATAATTTTATGCAGCAGCCTTCATGCTGTTTCCAGAGGACAGAATACAGGAGTGTCTTGGGTATTTTTGTTTTATATCTGTTTCTTTTCATCTCTTATAAAATAATTAACTGTGTTGCCCTTCTTGATTTTTGTACCTTAGAATTGTTACAGGCATAAAAACCTTAAAAATCATTGTGCTATAACTTTGCTATGACTTTGTTTATTAAGATATATCCTCAATAGCAGAGATCTAGAGATATCATGCTTACTTTTGGCTTTTTACAACTTCTGGTCAGTAATGTCCTCTGCCTCATTCTCACTGCGTGTTGTCAAAAATGACTGAGATGCTAATTGTTTTCCTCTGGAAAACAAATGTTAGATGAAAAAAAGAATACATGGCCAAATACCGTTAGGATAAACTGATAACATTAAATGAGAATTTTTTACCCTAACAGATTTTCAGGGCTTATAAATTGGTGATACTCACTGTGACTCTCCAGAAGGAAATGAGAACAGTCATAGATCATTCATTGATTTTCAAACATTTTTTGATCCCGTGATCACACTTTCCATAACTTGTGTATCTCACAGTATGTATTAGAAATATGCACTTATGACTTTCTCTGGAGGAAGTTGTGTTAAAGAAGAAGAAGGGTTTTTTCTGATCTGCTATCAAAGGCTGTTTATCCCAATGGTATAAGCATGATGAGTGCAGATGCTTGAATATGGGAACATTTGCTCTTTATTTTACTATACTTCACAGCTTTTATCCACTTATGTATCCTCAGCTTACTGAGTCTGTCTAGGTGGATCCTATGTTTGAGATATCTTTTTACTCACTAAACTCGATCAGTGTGTTTCTGTCTGATGTCATGATTTTGAACAAAACTTTAATAGAGGAACTTCAGATAGGGTAGTAATAAATGGCAACCCACTCCACTATCCTTGCCTGGAAAAGCCCATGGACGGAGGAGCCTGGCAGGCTACAGTTATGGGGTCACAATGAGTTGGATACGATTTCTGAGTGACTTCACTTCACAGTGAGCTTTTTTCAATTGTTAATGCTGAATCAAAAATTACCAACCCAGATAAAATAGATAGTTATTTTTAGTCTTATACCAACACTTGCTTACATTTTGGATTATGATAATCAAATGAGGTGACAACACGTAAAATATGGAGGTTAGCAGAATTCCTATGATTCAGTAGTTATCGAACTTTATTCTATTTCACCCCACTTTTCTTTGTGTTCTGAGGAGTATTCTTTATGCTTGTTCATTAACGTAAACTTACAAAAATCAGGTAAAGATTTGCAACAAGGTAAAATATTTCCCTTCATGATTTATATTATGGGATTTTAATACTTCAGTATCCTACTTTTCAAATGTTTCTGCCAAAACATCTTTAAAGTGAAAAAAGAAAAGCTTCCCACAGAGATACGTGGGTACTTGCTATAGTTGTAAACATTTTCTGAAATCTCCCCAGTAATTCTAAAATTATGAAAAAAATTGGTTGCTAAAATACCACATTAATTATATTTTCTTCAAAATTTCAGGTAAACTTGAAAATTAAAAAAAAAAAATCTAAACAATGTTTACACTATAACTCCCATAACAGTTTCCTTGAAATGCTATAACAAAACACCACAAATTTGGTGAATCAAAGAACGTAAGTTTGTTGGCTCACAGTTTTGAAGGCCAGCTAGTCAGTTGGTCAGTTCAGTCGCTCAGTCGTGTCCGACTCTTTGCGACCCCATGGACCGCAGCACGCCAGGCCTCCCTGTCCATCACCAACTCCCGGGGTTTACTCAAACTTAGGTCCACTGAGTCAATGATGCCATCCAGCCATCTCATTCTCTGTCATACCCTTCTCCTCCAGCCTTCAATCTTTCCCCAGCATCAGGGGCTTTTCCAATGACTCAATTCTTCACATCCTTTTCCTATTTGGAACCAGTCGGTTGTTCCATGTACAGTTCTCACTGTTGTTTCCTGACCTGCATACAGGTCTCTCAAGAGGCAGATCAGGTGATCTGGTATTCCATTTCTTTCAGAATTTTCCACAGTTTGTGGTGATCTAAAGAGTCATGGGCTTTCCTGGTAGCTCAGACAGTAAAGCGTCTGCCTACAACGTGGGAGACTTAAGTTCGATCCCTGGGTTGGGAAGATCCCCTGGAGAAGGAAATGGCAACCCACTCCAGTATTCTTGCCTGGGAAATCCCATGGACCAAGGAGCCTGGTAGGTAAGAGTCCTTGGGGTCGCAAAGAGTCGGACACGACTGAGCGACTTCACTTTCACTTTCACAGAGTCAAAGGCTTTTGCATAGTTGCTAAAGCAGAAATATATGTTTTTCTGGAACTCTCTTGCTTTTTTGATGATCCGATGGATGCTGGCAATTTGATCTCTGATTCCTCTGCCTTTTCTAAAGCCACCTGGAACATCTGGAAGTTCACGGTTCATGTATTGTTGAAGACTGGCTTGGAGAATTTTCAGCATTACTTTTCTAGCATTATTTTTCTAGTGCAATTGTGTGGTAGTTTGAGTGTTCTTTGGCATTGCCTTTCTTTGGGATTGGAATAAAAAGTGACTTTTTCCAGTCCTGTGGCCACTGCTGAGTTTTCCAAATTTGCTGGCATATTGAGTGCAGCACTTTCACAGCATTATCTTTTAGGATTTGAAATAGCTCACCTGGCATTCCATCACCTCCACTCGCTTTGTTCGTAGTGATGCTTTCTAAGGCCCACTTGACTTCCCATTCCAGGATGTCTGGCTCTAGGTAAGTGATCACACCATCGTGATTATCTGGGTCATGCATATCCTTTTTGTATAGTTTTTCTGTGTATTCTTGCCACCTTTTCTTAATATCTTCTGCTTCTGTTAGGTCCATACCATTTCTGTCCTTTATTGAGTCCATCTTTGCATGAAATGTTCCCTTGGTATCTCTAATTTTCTTGAATTGATCTCTAGTCTTTCTCATTCTATTGTTTTCCTCTTTCTTTGCACTGATCACCAAGGAAGGCTTTCTTATCTCTCCTTGCTATTCGCTGGAACTCTGTATTCAAATGGGAATATCTCTCCTTTTCTCCTTTGCTTTTGGCTTCTCTTGTTTTCACTGCTATTTGTAAGGCCTCCTCAAAGGGCCATTTTGCTTTTTTGCATTGCTTTTCCTTGTGGATGGTCAGGATTCAGAAATTAGGGTGTCTAGGGCAGCCCCTTCTCTGCTGACAACAGGAAGCTTTCTGCTCTTTGGCGCGTCACACTTCTGGTGGTGCCGGACACCCTTGGCCCATGACTGAATCACTCCTGTCCGCTTCCATAATCAAACTGCCTCCTCCTCCTCTGAATACTCTCTTTCTGTCTCAATCCTCCTTCTCTCTTTCTGCGGTAAGGACACTTGCCATTGGATTTAGGGTTCCCCTGCATAATCCAAAATTAGCATATTTCAGAATCCTCTGATAAACCACATCTATAATTTTTTTTTTTCTTAAATACTAAGACATTTATAGGTTCCAAGGATTTGCCCTGGATGGCTTTAGGCTCATGAGAGGCATTTGTTGACCTACCACAACTTAATAGGCTCTCAGCTATTGGAACTTACCTTGGATATAAGGATTTCTTGTTGTCTTGACATAGTTTGTAAGTAGGACGTGAGGGGATGACTAACATGGAAGCAAAGTAAGAGGAACAGGAATCTTTATTCAAGATTTGATCCTGTGAGGATAAATCTTTATTGTGTGTCCAACATACCCAAAATGGATGGGTAGAGGAAACACATCTCTCCTCTGACCATGCTTACCATGGTATATGTAGGAGATTTATAACCATTTAAGAGATTTATACCCATTTATTTATACCTATTGTGTTTAAGAAATTTTTACCCGTGTTGAGAATTGCTTAAGGTCAATGTCACTGTACCACAAGTAACAAGCTAACACCTAGAGATGTTATTTGTACTGCCTTCTTTTAAACACTTTAATTTCTGCAAAATGACATTCACATCAAATATGTTATAAGCTTATGACAGAAAAGTGACTAGGGCATGAGTGTGATATTTCTATAAATATATTAATCTCTCCTATCCAACATGCTGATAAGAAGTGATAAATACCTGCAGGCTACTTTCTCAATAAACAAACAGTAAAAATGTATCTTTCTTTTGACATAGAATAATAATAGGACATCAGAAGCATATATACCTAGGTATATAGATATAATTTTATTTAGCTATAGTTTCTATAGCCCCAATTTTTGGTAAAATATGATTAAATATTCATCTTATGTTAATTAAGAAAAGACTTGTAAATGTTGTTTTACAATCAATGACATTCCCTCTACCTGGAGTGATTTTTCCCTAAATATTTGCAAAGTTTGATCTTTTGAATTCTTCAAGTCTTTGCTCAGATGACACATCCTCAGTCATACCCTATTTAACACTGTAAATTTTCCATCATTGGTACATGTTTTCCCCTTTTATTATATTAATTTTTTTCCATAGCATTTACTGCTTTCCAGTGCAGTACAATATATAACTTATTGTCCATATCTCTGCACTGAAAAAGTTCTCTTTTTGATAACAAGGCCTTTATTGTTTCTTGTCAAGTTCTCTGATATGTTGTAAGCACCTAGAACACACTTAGCACTTAGTAGGATCTCAATAAGCATACACTGAATAAATTTAGCAAAAATATTGTATTGAGTCCCTTGATACTGTGGTTCTCGGTGCTATTGGTCATACCTTTGCCTTCAACCTCACGTTATCTTTCAGTTTCCCCTACAAATGTAGAAATGTTCAATTTGAAATTTTCATTACACATTTTCTATGCTGCTGCTAGCTTAAATGATGTAAATAAATATTTATTAAATATTTAAATAAATACTTAAATAAAATGACATTCAACTGAAATCCTGTAACTTGAGATGTATTTTAAGTTAGCTTGTGCAAAAAACATGATCAATATTATTTTGAAACACATTTCAAGATCATACCAACAATGATAAAATGCAACTGAGCTGTCAAATCACAAACTTAGTTTAAACATCTTTCTTTTGTGGAAAATAATACTATAACTTTTGTAGGTTCTCAGGTATATGAATAGCTCAGAACTGATGTGCGGTAATCTACCAGTGTTTGAGGTATTCATAGTCCTTACTCTCAGGTTGTTTAGGTAAATGGTTATATGTATTCATAACTTGATGGAATGAAGGTAAAGTCTTGCAGGAGGTACATGCTTGTAATGCTTTTAATAAGTTCCTTCCTTAAAACAAGAAAACCATTTATGTACTCTGTGACTCTGAATTAACACACATCTGAAGAATAGGGCAGACTGCTTCTGGCTTAGTATTGTCATTTAGACATCTGGTTATTCATATTTGAATGTTGTACATTTTAATTATCCATTCTGTTTTTTTTTTTTTTTTTGGCATGTAAATCACTTAAGATGTCAGTGAAATTCCTAGAGATTTAAGTACTAGGAATCCCATAATTAATTAATGTGATCTCCATTAATTAATATGATCATTTCCAAAGATCTTCGCCCACCCTGATTTCTGTTATACATTTTGTCTTGTAATTAACCACGACCTCAGGGGCTTCCCTCCTGGTAAAGCAACTGCCTGCAGTGCAGGAGACCTGGGTCTGATCCCTGGGTTGGGAAGATCCCCTGGAGAAGGGGATGACTACCCACTCCAGAATTCCCGCCTGGACAATTCCATGGACAGAGACGCCTGGTGGGCTATAGTTGATGGGGTTGCAAATATTCGGACAGGACAGAGCAACTAAGACTCACTTTTCTTGTTGTTAGCTGGGGTGGATGTCTCTCCTCCTTGGAATGCCATTCAACTGTTGCCTTCTCCCCAGCCTCCCTGGCCTAAAGGAAATTGCGAATTTGGTTTGAGCTGTCTATTTGAATGTTGCCACCTTCCTCGCCAGAGCGGATCACAGGGAAGGAGAGGGAGGAAGGTGCTGTGGGGGTACCTCAGGCTGTACCTCAGCCGCTCAGTCGGGTCTGACTCTCTGCGGCCCCACGGACTGTAGCCCGCCAGGCTCCTCTATCCATGGGATGCTCCAGGCAAAAATACTGGGGCGGGTTTTCATTTCCTCCTCCAGGGGATCCCAGGGTTTGAACCCGTGTCCCTTATGCCTGTTGCAATGGCAGGCGTATTCTTTACCACCAGCACCACCTTGGAAGCCCCTCTTTTCTATTATACAACCTCAAAATCTATTAGAACCTGGGCCAGCTGCCAGCGTCTCTGCAGAGTGCTCCAGCGTCGATATATCAGTTGGGCTTAAACTTCTGGTTCATTTTACATTTTTGGACACTTTCAAAAGTCTATTTCTACAAATATTCTTCCTACTTTTGAGCTGCTTTTTAGCCAACTTGAGCAGCTTCTTCTGGTTATACCTTTTCTGTTCCTTGAATTTTCTTCATTTTCCTCCACCTCTTCATGATCAATCATGGTTGAATTTAAATTCTGGCTCCAGGCTAAGAAAAAAAAATGTGGAAGATTCAGGGACATTGAGCTTGGTTTTATGAGAAAGGAGGGGGCTCTGCAAAAAGAACCATACAATGCACTATATTTCGAGGAGTTTAGTTATTCTTGTTACCCAAGTCCTCCAAAGCTTATAATGTTATTATTACAATGACAGTATGTATGTGTGTATTTGCTCAGTCATGTCCCTGACTCTGCCACCCCATGGAATGTAGCCCACCAGGCTCCTCTGTCCATGGGATTTCTGAGACAAGAATACTGGAGTGGGTTGCCATTTCCTCCTCCAGGGAATCTTCCTGACCCAGGAATTGAACCAGATATTTAGATCTCTTTAATTTTCTCCTTAAGTCAGGATGAAGTTATAAATTAAATATGTAGGCTTATTTGGCAAGTGGCTATTTACTTATTTACTTCTGAATGTTTGTGTTCTCAATCCTATCACCAAAGCAATTAAATGATTCTTTCAGAGTGATTATTCCTTGGGTCAAGGTCTAGATTACATCTGCCTGTGTGCTCAGTCAGATCCGACTCTTTGCAAACAACCCCGTGGACTGTAGCCCACCAGAATCCTCAGTCCATGGAATTTCCCAAGCAAGAACACTGGAGTGGGTCGCCATTTCCCAATCCAGGAGATCTTCCCTACCCAGAGATCTCACCCATGCCTCTTGCATCTCCTGTGTTGGCCAGCAGATTCTTGACCACTCTGCCACCTGGGAATTCGAATTTATCACATTAAGTTATCCAGTGTTCTGATGCAGCCAAATCATCCAGCCTAATCAGTGATCAGCTTAACTGACAGCATTTGTATTAAACTGATGGAGAAAAGTTTCTAACCCTTGGAAGTTTCATTCTCAGTCTGCTTACATGATTTTACCATAGTATGTCAGTGGCTGAAGGCTTCTTATTCCATGTCTTTAATGATTTTTCAATAGTCAAAGTGATGTATCAGCCTTGCCTGTATCTAGTCTGGTACCAACTTTGATCCAAAAGAGGATTCTTTGATTGCAATCAATAAAATGTGACTTGATTTATTCAAATAAGTATAAAATTCAAAAAGAATTGCACTTTGGCATGTGTCCTGGGTAGCTTCCAGAATTTATGAAAAAGAAAAAAAATTAATTCTGATTCAGACATTAAATGAACCAGAGTAAGATTCTGGCTATCTTAGCAATAGAGACTTACTGGCAGTCCTTAATGTATCATCATCTGAGTAACATAGTCTCAAAAATTATTGGGATACTCTATAAACAAAGATTCAATTGCCCAGATTGAGAACAAACATATAATAATACTAAAATTACTGTTAATTGACTTGACAGCAATTAACCAAATAAAATAATTATATGGGCAAAAAAAAAAAAAACACATTCTAACATTCTAAGCAATTTACACATTTTACTTTGTATTCAAAATAACCTTAGAAGGCAAGTATTGCTAATGTCTTTGCATGAATGAGGAGGGAATCAGAGCGCAGAGTGGTAGGGCAGATGGCCCAGGTCACACAGTTAAAGCAGTAAATAAGTCTTCATGCAGAAATGCTCTCATTCAGCTCTGGTTTCACCAGTCTTCCATGTTAGAAATTCATGGACTAGAACTATATTTAGGTTTTTTAAAACTTTTATTTCTCATTTTATTTTTCTCATTATGTTGGGTAGGATCTCTTACATAGCTACATGCATCTTTTTGTATCCAGGAGGTAGTTCAGATTCTGCAAACACAGCACTTCGAAAATTTTAACTTAAGCAACTGATCCAAACTATGATGAATCATTCTAAGCAAAATTTTATTAATAGAAGCAATTTATTTACTTATTAATTTCAAAGTTGTTGGTTTTATTGTGTAATCATTTTCATACTGAGGTCTGAGAATGTTTCCTAAACATCTAATTTCATATTTTATTGAGATTTTATGTGACCTGAATTTTAATAATAGTATAAATGCCACAAAGGTATTCAAATGAAAACAAAATTTCTCACACTGTAGGATGAGTCTTTGACCTGAGTTTACTGGAATAATTTATTTTAATCAGATCCTTTGGAATTATTTATTTATTCTCTGATAAGTGGTAGTAAAATTCTCCAGTCTTATGCAGTCAATTTCTTACACAATTCTTTTACTTATATATTTTGACATTTTGCTTTTTACTGTACTTGTGATGTTTTTCAATGTGTTTATGTTCAATTAAGATAACTGTAATTAATCACTCATGGATACCTTTCCCAGCAAAATCTGCCTGTTCTTTCCCATTACTGTCAAATCTAGTTTCTTTATTTTTGAATTTTCTGGATATAACTGTTTTAAAATTGGATTTTTATTTTATATGTGTGTGTATGTATGTGTGTATATATATATATGTGTGTGTGTGTGTGTGTGTGTGTGTGTGTGTGTGTGTATGTGTGTGTATATATGTGTGTGTGTGTGTGTGTGTGTATTAATGTATATGACCAGTATTTTGGTCATCTGATGCATACATATGACTCATTGGAAAAGTTCCTGATGCTGGGAAAGATGGAGGACAGAGGAAAGGGGGGCATCAGAGGATGAGATGGTTGGATGACATCACCAATGCAATGAACATGAACTTGGGCAAACTCCAGGCGATGGTGAGAGACATAGAGGTCTGGTGTACTGCCGTCCATAAGGTTTCAAAGAGCTGGCCACAGCTGGCTGGCTGAGCAACGACTATATATATACATGCCGTTTTAATATTCAATTTGAAATCTTGGACCATATTATGAAATTTCAAGTCACTTGGCCATGCTAGAAAAGATGATATAGTTGCTCATACTTATTTGAGTTTATGATTTCTGTTTCATTACAATGGGTTTATTTTATTTTAATGCAGAATTCATTTGTTTTATTGATTTATTTTTATAGTAGTTTGGGAAGTATTCATTTAAAAATATTTAGAATTCTATGAGATGTTTTAATTTAATTATAAATATTAATAGTAGAATAGCATATTATCACATATTACCAATATGTGTCAACTTTATAAAATGTAAAAACTAGTAATCTATACCCTCCCATATTCTTGCACTGTATTATGCTATACTCTGCAACATGCATTTAAGATTCCTCCATTTTTTTCATGACTTGTTGGTGCCTTTCTTTTTATATCTGAATGATATTCCATTTTCTGGATGTAGCATACTTTATCCACTCACCTACTGAGGGACATCTTGATTGCTTCCAAGTTTCCTCACTTGTGAAGAAGACTGCTATAAACATCTGTGTGCGTATTTATTTAAGGGCATAGACTTTTCACCTCCTTAGTTTAAATACCTAGGAGGGGGATGGCTGGGTCTTATAGTATGTTTAGTTTGTAAGAAACTACCAAAATATCTCCCAAAGTGATTTACCATTTTGCATTCCCACCATCAGTGAATGAGAATTACTACGGCTGCACATGCTTGCCAGCATTTGCTGTCCCCATTGTTTCATGTTTTAATGAGTGTGTAGTGACATCCCATTTTAGTTTGCATTATATGGATGACATGAAATATGGAGCATCTTTTTACAAGCTTACTTGGCGTCTATATATCTTCTTTGGTGAGTTAAGGTATTTGGCTCCTTTTTTAATTACTGAAGTTTGACTTTTCTCTTTGTACAGAGCAAATACAATTTATTTTGTAAGTAATGAGTAGTTAACAAATACTTTAGAAGGTGATTAAATAGACTTTGACAGGAGTTGGCTGTAAGACTTAGAGCTTTATTTTTAAAGTAAGATGTAAAAACGTGTCAAATGGATGCAGTTATATATGGCAATACAATAACCACCATAGCGTCAGCTAACACTTCTATCAGAGCACATAATACTTATTTCTTTCTTATGGCAAGAACATGTAACATCTAGTCTCTTAACAATTCTGCATATGGTAAAGTATTGTTGACTATAATAACTATACTGTGCATTATCTTTTAGGTGGGAGTTTGTGTTGCACCTAAAAGCATCTCCTCAATTCCACCAATCCCAGCCCTTGGTAACCAGTCTTCTACTCTAGGAGTTCATCATTTATAGATTCCACACACTAATGTTATTTTATACTAATTGTCTTTTTTTCTGAATTAACTCAGCATAACACCCTCAAAGTTTATCCATGCTTTTCAAATGGGAAGATTTCCTTCTTTTTCATATGTGTGTGTTCATTAAATATATATATATGTTCATATATATATATGAACATATAAATATATATATGTTCATATATACATATGAACATATAAATATATATATATATGAACATGAGAGTATTAGTTGCTTAATTGTGTCTCTTTGTGACCCCATGGACTGTAGCCCACCAGGCTCCTATTTCCATGGAGTTCTCCAGGCAAGAATACTGGAGTGGTTTGCCATGCACTTCTTCAGAGCACCTTCCCTACCCTGAGAACAAACATACATACAGAGGAACATCAGATTATTGATATCTTTTAAATATACTGTTTTCATTTTCATTTTCTTTCCATATATACCCAGAATTGGGATTGCTGTGTCATATGTCATTTCTATATTTAATTTTTTGAGGAAATATCATACTTTTTACCATAGTGACTGAACCAATTTACATTCCCACCAACAGTGCTTAAGATTCTCTCATCTCTAGATCCTTCACAATGCTTGCTATCTCTTATCTTCTTAATAATTGTCATTCTAGCAGATATGAGATGATAATACATTGTGATTTTTATTTGCATTTCATTGGTAGTTAGTGATGATGAAAGTGTTAGTGAAAGTGTTAGCTGCTCAGTCGTGTCCCCATGGATGTTAGCCCACCAAGCTATTCTGTCCACGAGGTTTTCCAGAAAAAAATACTGGAGTAGGTTGCCAAACCCTTCTCCAGGGGATCTTCCTGACCCAGGGACTGAACCTGGGTCTCCAGCATTGCAGGCAGATGCTTTACAATCTAAACCACCAGGGAAGCCCAATTAGAGATGATGAGCATCTTTTATTCAAATTGTTTTGTTGTTGATAAGTTATATGAGTCCCCTTTGTATATTTTGGTGTTAGCTCCTTATTCAATATATGATTTATAGATCAATATATGATCTACAGAGTTATAGATTTATTTCCCATTTTTTAGCTTGCTTTTTCGTTTTGCTGATGGTTTCTTTCTCTGTACAGCAAGTTTTTGTTTTTTTTTTTTAGTTTAATGTAGTCTTGTTTATTTTTGCTTTTATTGCATATACTTTTAGTATCTTATTAAAAAAAATAATCAACACTAATGTCAGGTATTGTCTTCTCTATGTTCTCTTCTAGAAGTTCTATGGTGTAAGGACATGTTTAAGTCTTTAATTTGCTTCAAGTTAATGTAGGTCAGTGGTGTAAAACAGACATTCAATTTCATTTCTCTGCATACGGTTATCTAATTTTCCTAACATCTTTTGATGAAAAGACTATTCTTTCTCCATTAGGTGTTCTTGACTTCCTTGTCAAATATTTGTTGACCATATAAGCAACAATTTTTGCCTAGGCTTTTGATTCTGATCCATTGGTTTATGTGTCTAATTTTATGCTGGTGACATACTCTTTTAAATACCAAAATTTTGTAATATAGTTTGGAATCAGGAAGTGTGATGTCTTTAGCTTCTTTCTTCTTTAATAGGATTACTTTGGTTATTTGGGCTCTTTTGTGGTAACATACAACTTTATGATTGCTTTTTTTATTTATGTAAAAATGCCTTTTAAATTTTATTAGGGATTACACTGAATCTATCAATAGTTTTGGGTAATATGCACATTGTAAAAATATCAATTCTTCTGATAGTGAACATGGGATATCTTTCCACTTATTAGTGTTTTCTTCAATTTTATTTCATTAAAGTCTTATAAGTTTCAGTGTACAGGTCTTTCATTTCTTTGGTTAATTTTTTTCCTAAGTATTTTATTGTTTTTGATACTATTGTGAGTGGCATTTTTAATTCTGTCTCAGATTTTTTTTGTTGTTAGTGCATAGAAATACAACTAACTTTTGTATTTCTATTTTATAAATTACAGCTTTACTAATTTCATTGATTATTTCCAACTACTGTTCAGTTGAGTCTTTAGAATTTACTATATATAAGATGATATCATCTGTAAATAAAAACAATTTTACTTCATCTTTCTAATTTAGATATATTCTATTTATGTTTTTCTTGACTGTTAATCTATCTGGAACTTTCAGTTCTACAGTGAAAGAGAGTAGTGTGAGGAAGTACCCTGTCCTGTTCCTGATTTTAAGGGAAGAGCTTTTAACCTTTCACCACTGAGAATATTAACTGTGGCTTTGTTGTATATGGCCTTTATTCTGTTGAGTATGAATTTGAGCAAACTCAGGGACATAGTGGAGCACAGGCAAGCCTGGCCTGCTGTAGTCCATGGGGCTGCAAATAGTCGGACATGATTTGCCTGCTGAACAACAACATGTTCCTTTCATGCCCAGTTTGATGAGGATTATTACTAGGCAAAATATGTTTTGGCACATGCTTTCTATGCAATTGCTAGGAAGATTACATGACTTTTATCTCTCATTGTCTAATGTCTTATATCACATATATTTGCCTTATGTTGAATCATCTTTACATGCCAGGGATAAATCCTACTTACTCATTCTGTGTAAATCCTTTTAAGGTGTACTAGAATTCATTTTGCTAATATTTTGTTGACAATTTATGGATCTATTTTCATCAGGAATGGTGGACAAGCATTTTCTTTTCCTGTACTCTTGTCTGACATTGACATCAAGCTAATGCTGATGTCACAAAATCAATCTGGAAGTGGTCTCTCCTTTTCAGTTTGTTGGAAGCATTTGAGAAGGATTGGTGTTAAGTCTTCTTTAAAAGTTGATACAATTCATCAAGGAAATGATCTTATCACAAGATTTCCTATGTGGGAAGTTTTTAATTACTGATTTAACGTCCTTATTTGATATTGGGCTGTTCAGATTTTCTATTTATTCATGATTCAGTCCTGGTAGGATGTAAGCTTCTAGGAATTTATTCATGTCTTACATGAGCCTGCTTATTTGCTAGGTTTTATCAGACTCTTTGTGACTCCGTGGGCTGTAGCTCTTCAGGCTGCTCTGTCCGTAGGATTACGCAGGCGAGAATACTGGAGGGGTTGCCATTTCCTCCTCCAGGGGATCTTCCCCACCCAGGGATGGAACTTGCATCCCATGTATTGGCAGCAGACTCCCATCAACTGCACCACCAGGGAAAATCCTATTCTTTGTTTCAAAGAATGGTAATAGGTTTAAGCATTTTTCCATTCTTTACCTACTGACGTTTTTGAGACTTAAAGAATCCATTAAAATTTTCTTCAAATATCTACTTTTATTTCTTAATAATCAGCTCTCAACCAGGAGTGGCAAATTTAAGGTATTAAGTGTCTAATAACATATTTTCCACATAGGTTATAGCAGTTTACTGAGAGCCCAGATATTAAAGGGCAATTGTTCAAGCCAGTGAATTTAAATATCAGAAAAGGACCTACTTTATGTTGATATCTTCAGTTCAGTCAGTCACACAGTCCTGTCCTATTCTTTGCGACCCCATGGACTGCAGCACGCCAGGCCTCCCTGTCCATCACCAACTCCCAGAGTTTACCCAAACTCATAACCATTGAGTCTGTCATGCCATCCAGTCATCCCATCCTCTGTCGTCCCCTTCTCCTCCTCCCCTCAATCTTTCCCAACATCAGGGTCTTTTCAAATGAGGCAGCACTTCGCATCAGGTGGCCAAAGTATTGGAGTTTCAGCTCCAGCATCAGTCCTTCCAATGAACACCCAAACTGATCTTCTTTAGGATGGACTGGCTGGATCTCCTTGCTGTCCAAGGGATTCTCAAGAATCTTCTCCAACACCACAGTTCAAAAGCATCAATTCTTCAGCACTCAGCATTCTTTATAGTCCAACTCTCACATCCATACATGACTACTGGAAAAACCATAGCTTTGACTAGATGGACCTTTGTTGGCAAAGTAATGTCTCTGTTTACCTCTCACATAATCTGAATTATTTTTATTGTATATATTTTGTATTGATAGTTCCTCCCTGTAGCTCAGATGAGAAAGAATATGCTCACAATGTGGGAGACCTGGGTTCAATCCCTGGGTTAGGAAGATCCCCTGGAGAAGGGAATGGCAACCCACTCCAGTATTCTTGCCTGGAGAATTCCATGAACAGAGGAGCCCAGGGGCTACAGTCCATGGGATTGCAGAGAGTCAGACACGACTGAATGACTAACACTTATTTACTTACATAATATATATTGATAGCTGTAATTTTCTTAGATCAAATGGTTAAAATTTGTACATTATTAAATTACAATCTTCTTCATACTTTGTTAATTGAGCTTTAGTTTTTAAAAGGATAATAGACATTTTTTTTCTTTAATTGAAGAAATTTACTTATAATATAAGCATCATTTAGAGTAAAATGGCTATAGGTAATTCAAGTTGAGAATTCTTGTTCAATATGAGAGAATTACAGTTGCTAATTATTTGATGTTCTTTTATGTTTCTCTTCCTTTTTCATGTCTGATTTAGCACCAATATTTGCCTCATGAGAATGGTATGATTTCATGGTCTAAGACCTTTAAGAATTGTAGGAAACAATGTCTTCAAGGAACTCATAGTGAGAAATTGATGAATTATGAAAATATTAACTTGAATATTCATACAAGTGTAAATATTACAAGTATAAAGCAGATTATTAAATATTATGAAAAACACATCAGATACTTTCTATGTGGACCTATAAGGCTGATTAGCCAAACTTATTCTGGAATTGGGGGGAAGAGTTCCACTGAAGACATATGAGATGAACAGAGCTTTAAAGGACAGAGGCTTGACTATTTGGAGAAGAGTGAGAATTAGAGTAACAGTGGCAATAAGATCTGAGATGCAAGTAGCCAGAAAAGAAACTGTGAGAGGCACGTCATGTTTTTCTACTGTAGACTAAAATCTGCCAGCAGAATTTTGCTTTGTTTTGCTTATAATCATTGAACTGATATGAACGACTTTCAGTATGGAGTCTAATAAGATGATAAAGGAGGATATTATTTCAGTAATTTAAAAGGCAACTGAAGGCATCCTTAACTAAGAAGAATTGGAATGGTTAGGTATAGTGTTTACATTTAATGTAAATGTAAAATGTTAGAAAATGAGAAAGAAGGAGAAATCTAAGTTTAACACCAAAAATTAGACTACACAAGTAGACTGGAAGGTAATTCAGTTAACAAATCTAAAGAAATAGGTAGTAGAGAAAATATTGGGCTTCCCTGGTAGCTCAGATGGTAGTGTCTGCCTGAATTCAGGAGACCAGGGTTCAATCCTTGGGTTGAGAAGATCCCCTGGAGAAGGAAATGGCAACCCACTTCAGTACTCTTGTCTGGAAAATTCCATGGATGGAGGAGCCTGGTAGGCTACAGTCCTTGGGATCACAATCAGTCGGACATGACTGAGCAACTTCACTGGTTCTTACCATGAATGAAATTTTGTAATGTTTTCAGGTTGCCAGATGGCTATGCTAATGATCAAATATTATAAGTTTGGGACTTTGAAGACAAGCATGAAATACAGTTATAGATCTAAATTCCATAGACCTAAAGTAAATCTCCTGAAATCTATGGGCTTTTATCTCAATGAGCATACACAATCATGTATACACACGAAAATTTTCATACCGTTCTGATGATATTTGATAATTAATGAAATAAGATATTAATACAACAGATTACCAAAGGGAATGTTTTAAGTTAAAAAAATAATAAAACATTAGATGGAACTTCAATCAAATGTAGGATGGAATTCATGACGTTGAAAGAGCAAACAACACCACCAGCAAAAGGGTGAATAAATATTAAGAGTGGTACTGAAGAAAATTTAAAAAAAAGGCAACATTTTAAATATTAGTGGGAAGTTCACAATTGCCAAGTGCTATTCTGCAATCAAAGGAGGTGAAAATTTAAAATGACTCTCTTAACTGTATAGCAAAAATTAGCACAGCATTGTAAATTAACAATACTTCAATAAAATTTAAAAAATAGGGTGTGGGTTATCAATTATAAAATTGTTAGCAATCTTAGTTTGGATAAAGTCTTCTGATGTGGTAAGAGAAGGGAACAAGTTATAAAGGACTGAAGCATGAATGTGCATCACAGAAGTTAAAAGATAGTAATTGAAACTATCTTTTTTTTTTTCACTTGATACTTGAGCACTGTTGATGTACCACATGATAATGTTACAGATTCATATTGACTAGCAGGCATTATAACTATTGACTAAACCCCCATAGTTTTCTTTGCAGTGAATCTGTACCATTTATGGTTTCTATAATAGTAAATGCACTGGGAGATCTCATTTTGGTCATAACTGAATAGAAGATTATCGCTGAATCTGAAGCCTCCGTATTCTTCCTGCTACTGAGCGTATTGAGATTTCCCTGCATTTGGCCAACGCATTGCCTCGTTAGTTGTTGCTCAGTTTCTGTGTCATATCTGACTCCTTATGACCCCGTGCCCTACGGCATGCCATTCTCCCCTGTCCTTCACCATCTCCCTGAGTTTGCTCAAATGCATGTCCATTGAATCAGTGATGCCATTCAACCTACTCATCCCCTGTTCCCCTCTTCTCCTCCTGCCTTCAATCTTTCCCAGCAACAGAGGCTTTTCCAATGAGTCGCATCAGGTGACCAAATATTAGAGATCCAGCTTAAGCATCAGTCTTTCCAATGAATAGTCAGGGTTGATTTCCTTTAGAGTTTATTGGCTTTTATCTCCCTGCAGTCCAAGGGACTCTCAAGAGTCTTCTCCAGTACCACTGTTCAAAAGCATCAATTCTTCAATGCTCAACCTTCTTTATGTTCCAACTCTCTCATCTGTACATGACTACTTGAAGAACCAATAATTTTAAGGTATTTTCTGTACCTTGAAACCAAAGGAACAAACTACATCAAAATACCTTATCTTGAAAATCCCTATATATTCTCCCAGAAATTCCAAGTTACAATGATGGGGTATAAGGAAAAAGTAATAAACAAATAATTATAGGACTTGTGGCTTCCTTGGTGGCTCAGAAGTTAAAGCCTGAAGTACGGCTTACTCAGGTTTGATCCCTGGGTTTGGAAGATCCCCTGGAGAAGAAAATGGCTATCCACTTCAGTACTCTTGCCTGGAAAATTTCATGGACAGAGGAGCTTTATGGGCTACAGTACATGGGGTTGCAAAAAGTTGGATAGGAAAGAGCAACTCGCATACTCAATACATATTCAACAATAAATGAACACCATACATAATCAAGCTCCATTTTCATTAATAGTGAACCCCACACTGCCCTGGCTTAAGAACAGTTGGCTCCTATCCCCATCTCTGGTTGAAGAGAAATTAACAGTTCTAGCGAGGAAATGACTTGTCTATTGTTAAATTCAATTATTACTCTTAACCATTTTCTTAACCTGGGGCTTTACTGGTGGCTCAGAAGGTAAAGCATCTGCCTGTAATGTGGGAGACCCAGGTTCAATCCCTGGGTGGGAAAAGATCCCCCGGAGAAGGAAATAGCAGCCCACTCCACTATTCTTGCCTGGAAAATCCCACGGATGGAGGAGCCTGGTGGGCTAAAGTCTATGGGGTTGCAAAGAGTTGGACAGAACTGAGCGACTTCACTATCTTAACTACTTCCTTTATTTCTATTCAAAGAAAGTTTGCACCTTGAATTCATTCCATTTTCCTTTACACTTCATTTATTTACAGTTCAGCTTATTTTATTAGGTTGGCCACAAAGTTTGTTTGGATTTTCCCATAACATCCTACAGAAAAACCCAAATGAACTTTGTGACTGAGCCAATAATTAAATCATTAAAACAAATTTACACACAATTACTTCTTATTCTCTTATGTTCCTTCCAACTCTTCTCTAGTTATTCCAGGAATATCTTTGTCAACTTCTCCTTTTTTCCTACTTTTATCTTTATTCTCTTTGTAAGTCAAAGAATGACCTCCCTTAAGAAGCACTGCTGTTGATAAAGTTAGGGGAAGTGATGGAATTCCAGTAGAATTCCAAAATACAAAAGCCTAAAGGATGATGCCATCAAGGTGTTGCATTCAGTTCAGTTCAGTTCAGTTCAGTTCAGTTGTTCAGTCGTGTCCAACTCTTTGCCACCCCATGGACTGCAGCACACAGGCCTCCCTGTCCATCACCAACTTCTGAAGTTTACTCAAACCCATGTCCATTGAGTTGGTGATGCCATCCAACAGTCTCATCTGCTATTGTCCCCTTCTCCTCCCATCTTCAATCTTTCCCAGCATCAGGATCTTTTCAAATGAGTCAGCTCTTTGCATCAAGTGGCCAAAGTATTGAAGTTTCAGCTTCGACATCAGTCCTTCCAATGAATATTCAGGACTGATTTCCTTTAGGATGGACTGGTTGGATCTCCTTGCAGTTCAAGGGACTCTCAAGAGTCTTCTCCAACACCACAGTTCAAAAGCATCAATTCTTTGGTGCTCAGCTTTCTTTATAGTCCAACTCTCACATCGATATATGACTACTGGAAAGAACCATAGCTTTGACTAGACACACCTTTGTTGGCAAAGTAACATCTCTGCTTTTTAATATGTTGTCTATGTTGGTCATAATTTTTCTTTCAAGGAGCAAACGTCTTTTAATTTCATGGCTGCAGTCACCATCTGCAGTGATTTTGGAGCCCCCAAATATAAGGTCTGTCACTGTTTCCACTGTTTCCCCATCTATTTGCCATGAAGTGATGGGATCAGATGCCATGATCTTAGTTTTCTGAATGTTGAGTATTAAGCCAACTATGCCAGCAAATCTGGAAGACCCATCAGTGGCCACAGGCCTGGAAAAGGTCAATCCTCATCCCAATTCCCAAGAAGGGTAGTGCTAAAAATTGTGCAACAATCAGACAATTGCACTCATCAACCATGCTAGTAAGGTCATGCTTATAATCTTGCATAGTAGGCTTAAGCATAATCAGAACCAAGAACTTCCAGATGTCCAAGCTAGGTTTAGAAAAGGAAAAGGAACCAAAATCAAGTTACCAACATTTGTTGTACCATAGAGAAAGCAAGGACATTCCAGAGAAACATCTACCTCCATTTCATTGACTCCACTAAAGCCTTTGACTGTATAGACCATAACAAACTGTTGAAAGCTCTTAAAGTGGTGGAAATACCCGAGCATCTTACTTGTCTCCTGAGAAACCTTTATGTGGGTCAAGAAGCAACAGTTAGAACCCAGTATGGAACAAATGATTGGTTCAAGATTGAGAAAGGAGTACATCAGGGCTGTCTGCTGTCACCCTGTTTATTTAACCTATATGTTGAGCACATTATGGGAAATGCTGGGCTGGATGAGTTACAAGGCTGAATCAAGATAAGCAGGAGAAACATCAACAACTTCAGTTATGCAGATGATACCACTCTACTGGCAAAAAGCAAAGAAGAACTCAAGAGCCCCTTGATGAGGGTGAAGAAAGAGAGTGAATGAGCCAGCTTAAATCTAAATATTAAGGAAACTAAGATCATGGCATCTGGGAAGGGAAAAAGGTGGAGACAGTGATAGATTTCTTCTTCTTGGGCTCCAAAATAACTGTGGATGGTGATTGCAAGGATGAAATCAGAAGACGATTGCTTCTTGGCAGGAAAGTGATGACAAACCTAGAGAGCATATGGAAAAGCAGAGACATTGCTCTGCCAACAAAGATCCATATAGTCAAGGCTGTGGTCTCCACAGTGGTCACATACAGTTGTGAGAGCTGGACCATAATGAAGGCAGAGCACCTTCATTGAATTGAGGGCATTTGAACTGTGGTGCTGCAGAAGACTCCTGAAAGTCCCTTGGACTGCAAGGAAATCAAAGCAGTCAGTCTTAAGGGAGATCAACCCTGAATACTCATTGGGAAGACTGATTCTGAAGCTAAAGCTCCAGTGATTTGGTCACCTGATGTGAACAGTCAGCTCATTAGAAAATCTCCTGAAGCTGGGAAAGATTGAGGGCAGAAGGAGAAGAGCACATCAGAGGATGAGATGGCCAGATGACATTACTGATGCAATGGTCTTGAATTTGAGCAAACTTTGGGAGATGCTGAGGGATGAGGAGACCTGGACTGCTGCAGTCTATGGGGTCGCAAAGAGCTGGACATGGCTGAGCAGCTCAACAACAACAATGACAAGGACAATAGACATTAGGGAAAGCTAATGGTAAATATATATCAAGGGGAATGAAAGTAATATATTTTAAGTGAATGTAACCTTAAAGAAAACGTGTCACATTGATAGACTGAAATTATTTAGAAATTCCAAGTGAATCTCCACAAGCTTCCATGTACCTCTTTTTTTCTCCTTTTATACAACCCTTCATCCTCTAAGAATTAGAATTCACAGCAAACTTTTGAATTCCCATTCAAAATTTCTCTTTACTATTAATATGTTCCTGTTGAATTACATTGAAAACACATATGTTTTAGAACCAACATGGGATAAAATTGATATTTGTTTACTGTACTCAGAAACATCATCAGTAATCAAAATATTGTTTCTGTGAGTAATCCACTTGACATTTTTAAAAAGATATTTTTAAAGTTGGAATTTTTCATTGTTATGAAACATTGCATGTATTAACAGGAAATGGACATAAAAGTTTAAAAACAACCTTAAAAATAGGTCAATGAAAAAAAGATACCTGAAATTATATGAACTCACCATTTCCATTTGTAGATCTTTTCTTGGATAATCACCAGTTTGTTCATCAAAGTTAACATTTTACCAGCGGTGAGCAAGTTTTCCCCATGATTAGAAGCATCTAAATCAGAATAGCACTCTTTGGCATAGCTCTAAATTATATGCCATTTATTTAGCAGTTACTGTGTAATTAGTGTGTCTTAATTTGAGCATTAAAAATGTATTGAGTTCTACATGCAGCATTTATAATTACAAGATCAATTTGTGGTTAACTGATTTCACTGCTAAGATTTTGTATCGGGAATATTTATATGCACTTTCAAAATTGCCAACATAGAGAATTTTGTGTTGGAACTTCAATAAAAGTAAATCATCTCTATTTTATCCTGGGTTAACATTAAAATATTCAAATTATAAAACCTGTGAAAGGACTAATCATGCACTAGAAAGAAACAATTACATAAGCAATCATATATGTGTTCATACATTTACATGTGTACATATATACACACACATACAAACACAGAAGCACCCATATTGTCATTTTAGATTAAAATGTATAATCATGCACATACACTAGAAAGAAACCAGTACATAAGCAATCGTACATATGTTCATATATTTATATGTATACATATACACACAGGCAAACACACATGTCCACATATTGGCATATAAGGTTAAAATGTCTATTTAAGAAGAATAAAAGCTTTATTGGAGCTTGATTAGTATTCCTCCAATACCAGACATTTTGAGCGATTATGATCATTTAAAATAATCATCTTATGAATTCAATAAGCAATGCTCTGAAAATACTCCTACGTTGTACATTTGTATTGGCAGAAACATTTAGTTGTAAAGTCTATGTACTGTCCTATGCCACTTAAACTTCACAATGACACAAGCTTCACTTTCTCCCATAACCAAGCATAAACATGATTGGCTTTGTAGATTGTGTCATGATATAGACATCTTTATTCTTTGAATAAATTTTATAAACTGATTTTTTCAAGGGAAAAAACCATTTCAAAAGGCTATTATTTGGAATTGCAGAACTTTACAGAACTATTTAAGAGCATAAATCTGGAGTATAGCACAATTTGCTAAAAGAAAGCATAATTAGATAGGTAGCTTGGGGTGCAAAATTTTGCATGAATGACCCCATTAATTTTTCCCTTTAAGTGATAATAATAATAATAATAATAATAATAATAAATCCCAAAGACTCATCTTAAAAATTTGGCTTCGGTAAAGTTGGCATAAACTGTGTGTGAGATTTTAAATGAAACAGTGGGTTAACATTTTAGGCATTAATGAAAAAAGGATATGAGAACAGAAAACAAAATTGGAAAGGAAAAAAAAAAAGATTTAACTGGAGAGCTTAACAACAAAATATAAACAATAAATATATCTATGGAAACATAAAATACTTACATTTACCACCAGAGTTATATTTTTGGAAATTAAATAACACAGAAATTGAACTATCATATAAAATTAATATATAACTTTGAAATTTAGTATAATTTTATACTTTATAGTAATATACTAGTATAGTTAATATGTACACTAATAAAATTTGAAAGTAAGTAGGAAATCTGGGGAAGATTGTGAAAATAAGCACATAGATTTCCCACAGCACGAGTGGCATGTATTTAAGGCGTGGGCCAGTAGCTTTATCTGCAGAGTAGTCCTTCACTCAGTTTCACTCACCTTTTCTGGGAAATGCTATTATTTGGTCTTCTACCCTAAGAAGCATTTATTTGAAATGAAATGATATTTTCTTTCTGGAATTGTTCTAAGATGGACACCTATCACAATCTGGGCTACTCCTTTTTCTCAGCTTTGCTGCTGCTGCTGCGAAGTCGCTTCAGTGGTGTCCGACTCTGTGCGACCCCATAGATGGCAGCCCACCAGGCTCCTTGTCCCTGGGATTCTCCAGGCAAGAACACTGGAGTGGGTTGCCATTTCCTTCTCCAATGCATGAAAGTGAAAAGTGAAAGTGAAGTCGCTCAGTCGTGTCTGACTCTTCCGACCCCGTGGACTGTAGCCCACCAGGCTCCTCCGTCCATGGGAGTTTCCAGGCAAGAGCACTGGAGTGGGGTGCCATTGCCTTCTCCATTTTCCCAGCTTAAAGAGTTTTTAAAAAATGGAATGGAGAGGAAAAATTAATGAGATAACACAGGGAGAAGGAAGAGGGGACAGGGAGAGAGAGAGAAGGAGAAGAGGAGGGCAGAAACAAGAGGGAAGAAAGGATGGAAGAATAAAGAAAGAGACAGAATGATATGGGGAGAGGTGGGCTGAAAACGAGAAGTCTATCTTTAGTGCCAGCAGTACAATATAGTACACGTCAGTGACTCATCTGCCAGCTCTACTATGTAGTAGAGGATACTTTCTACAGCAAGAGTGAAGAATGAAGCAGAAATGCATAGACTAAAAAAAAAAAAAAAAAGAAGAAGAAGAAGAAGAAATACTATCTTGATGAAATTTTACTACCTGGTTCCCAGTAGATTCCAATATGATTTCTATATTTGCCTTAGGTTCTTTGAGAGCACTAAAATCTTTTCTACTCAAGATAGTTGAATGGGCTTCTGTTTCTTGCACTGCAAAGAATCCTCATTTTGTGAAATATAGATGAGGAAAGAGTGATAATTATAAAAAATGTTTTAAAAATGAAGTAAATTAGATTTAAGGTTATAGTGAAAGAAGCAACGATGAGTTAGAAAGCACCAAATATTTATGGCTTAGATATATTCGTGTAAATATTTCATATTAAGAAAGATTTTATCTATAGAAGAAAGCTACAGGTTGAGGCAACAGGCTGGAGAAAACAAGTATATATTAAATTCAAATATATTTAGAATTTATGGTTGTTCATCCATCTATCTATCGTTTACTACAGAGAACTCTTGTAAGTAGAATCACTGTTGCAAATTATGACCTGTCAAGAATTGGATTAGTGAGATTCAGCATTTTTCAATCCATTTTCTCATAATGACATCCCATCCACTTCCAATTTCAATCTGTAAGTGCTATCTATATTTGCTTTATATTAATGGTTCATGCTGCAATAAAATTTTTTATTGATAACTTCTCCGAAAGAGCTTTTGGATAAGAATGTTATTTTGATTGATAAAGACCCAAGGTCTTTGTTAAATGCCCCTATTAATAATACACTGGAGGTACTCTAAAGGTGAATGCCAGTAGCTCTTCAGTCAACACTTCATTTTACAACTAAATATGCCTAAACACACCTGCACACAGATACACAAAGTCAGCTGAGCACAAAGACAAACAGTAGTCGAATATCTGTCCTTAGTCACTGAAAAGAACAATGAAAAGATACAGATGCAGTTTTTAAGTAATGTGCAACTTGTATGATGAGAAAATCAGTAAACCACTGACTGGCCATTTTTAGAATTTATCAGAAAAGCAATCAAAATGGCTCTTTTATTTTTGCTACATTTTTTAGCTTGATTGAATAGGTACGAAAAAATGACACCTACTTTAATCTTTGTGCTTTAAGAATTGAGGAATGAAATGCTATTACTTCCATTGTTTCTGTAAGGTAGAAGGAAAAAGCAACAATCTACTCTCACCTTAATTATTCCCCTTTTCTTTCAACATCCACAGTTCTTATTTAGGTTGAATTTATAAAAGGCTGCAGAGAATTAATTGGTCATTAAATGAATCTAAGTAATTCTTAAACAGTAAATGTATATTGATTATCTCTATTGCCTAGTTTTCTAGCTTCAATAAAAATAATCCATCTTTATTAGAAATATGTTTTAAAGTGAACTTTATACTCTACCATTTGGAGAAGGAAATGGCTACCCACTCCAATACTCTTGCCTGAAAAATCCTATGGGCAGAGGGGCCTATTAGGTTCCAGTCCATGGGATTACAAAGAGTCCGACACGACTGAGCAACTGAACACACTCTACCAATATCACTAGTACTGTTCAAGCTAAATGTATAAATATTTTGTCTCTCTTACTATTTTTCCCTCACTTCTTTTTCTTTCCATAATTATGAACATTATTGAGCATTAGGTACACCTTCATTCTTTTTGTATGCTTTCCCCAAAGAATTTATGTTACAAAAAGACTTCAACTACCATATCAGTGCAAATGAAACATACATATGTGGAACACTCTTCTACTTTTACATTTCATTGTAAAATTATGGATATTTAACTTTGAGAATTATACAACTGTAAAAAACACTTTAGAGAATATATGCTTTAGTTCTTTTATATCATGAAAGAGTGGTCTTCCCAAGTGGTGCTAATGGTAAAGAACCTGCCTGCAAATGCTAAAAGATGTGGGCTAGATCCCTGAGTCAGAAAGATCCCCTGGAGGAGGACATGGCAACCCACTTCAGTATTCTTGCCTGGAGAATTTCATGAACAGAGAAGCCTAGCCAGATACAGTCCATAGGGTTGCAAGACTCAAAACACAATTAAAGGGACTTAGCACACAGCACATATGATGTGACAAATGAGAAGTAAAACCAAGTAGAAATCCATACTTCTGTTATGTCTTGTTACAAAAAATAATAAAATAATCCTATTGAGTCTCAAATATTTACAAACAATGAGATTAGATATCTTTATAATTTTTAAAATCAAAGTGAAAGTGAATGTTGCTCAGTTGTGTCTGACTCTTTGCAACACCACTGATTGTAGCTCATCAGGCTTCTCTGTCCATGGGATTCTCCAGGCAAGAATACTGGGGTGGGTTGCTATTTCCTTCTCCAGGGGAATCTTTCTGACACAGGGATCAAACCCAAATCAAACCCAACCCAGCGATTGAACCTGGGTCTCCTGAATTGCAGGCAGATTCTTTACCATTTAAGCTACCAGGGAAGTCCCTTAGTAGTCTAAAGTTTATACAATTTTTTTTTTTTTGTTGCTTGGCAGTTATTTGAACATGTAGAAATTTCCTGATTAGTGTAATTGGAACCTATAGTGTGAAACTTATCTGAAATTAGAAATAAGAATCAGACTACTTAAATCTGTGCTGTGTTTGTGTACAGTCACTCAGTAGCCTCTTACTCTTTGAAACCCAAGGACTATAGCCCTTCAGGCTCCTATGTTCTTGGGAATTTCCAGGCAAGAATCGTGAGATGGGTTGCCATTTCCTACTCCAGGGGATCTTCCCTACCCAGGGATCAAACCCACATTTCTCCTGTTTCTTGTATTGGCAGGCAGATTCTTTGCCATGAATGAAATAACTAACACAATACTTCCCATAAAACTCCATGTTGAAGAAACTTACAGGGATATCTATGAGGAAAAATTTAATCTTTTCAAGGTATATGAGTTATTTTTTCACATAGCCAGAATATCAGAAATGCCAAAATATTATAAAAGTAAATATTAAAGTGGTAAAGTTAAAACTAATTTATTGATATTAACTTTATAAAATCCTAACAAATATAATCCAAAAGTATTTACGAATGGGATTTTTCCCCAGAAAGGTAAGAGATTTTCTTCTTCTAACTACATGAGTATTACCTGCAATAGCTAACTCCATGCAATTCGACTTATTAGTGCAGAAAATGAACACAAAGACAACTGAAAAAACAGCAGCAGCAATTATGGGTAGGGCAAAGATAGAGATTCAGTAGACTGTCTAGATACCAATAAAATACATACTTAACATTTCAATTTCAATTAATTGCCGACTAAAATAGATTATAATAGGTAACATTGAGAGCAGAGAGATATTTTATTTTCTCTTTTAGAGCTATTTGCCTGTAATGGTCTTTATCTTTCTGGCTTACTTCACTCTGTATAATGGGCTCCAGTTTCATCCATCTCATTAGAATTGATTCAAATGAATTCTTTTTAATGGCTGAGTAATATTCCATGGTGTATATGTACCACAGCTTCCTTATCCATTTGTCTGCTGATGGGCATCTAGGTTGCTTCCATGTCCTGGATATGATAAACAGTGCTGCGATGAACATTGGGGTGCACGTGTCTCTTTCAGATCTGGTTTCCTTGGTGTGTATGCCCAGAAGTGGGATTGCTGGGTCATATGGAAGTTCTATTTCCAGTTTTTTAAGAAATCTCCACACTGTTTTCCATAGTGGCTGTACTAGTTTGCATTGCCACCAACAGTGTAAGAGGGTTCCCTTTTCTCCACACCCTCTCCAGCATTTATTACTTGTAGACTTTTGGATAGCAGCCATCCTGATTGGCATGTAATGGTACCTCATTGTGGTTTTGATTTGCATTTCTCTGACAATGAGTGATGTTGAGCATCTTTTCATGTGTTTCTTAGCCATCTGTATGTCTTCCTTGGAGAAGTGTCTGTTTAGTTCTTTGGCCCATTTTTTGATTGGGTCATTTATTTTTCTGGAGTTGAGCTGGAGGAGTTGCTTGTATATTTTTGAGATTAATCCTTTGTCTGTTGCTTCATTTGCTATTATTTTCTCCCAATCTGAGGGCTGTCTTTTCACCTTGCTTATAGTTTCCTTTGCTGTGCAACAGCTTTTAAGTTTCATTAGGTCCAATTTGTTTATTTTTGCTTTTGTTTCTAATATTCTGGGATGTGGGACATAGAGGATCCTGCTGTGATTTATGTCAGAGAGTGTTTTGCCTGTGTTCTCCTCTAGGACTTTTATAGTTTCTGGTCTTACATTTAGATCTTTAATCCATTTTGAATTTACTTTTGTGTATGGTGTTAGAAAGTGTTCTAGTTTCATTCTTTTATAAGTGGTTGACCAATTTTCCCAGCACCACTTGTTAAAGAGGCTATCTTTTTTCCATTGTATATCCTTGCCTCCTTTGTCGAAGATAAGGTGACCATATGCTCGTGGATTTATCTCTGGGCTTTCTATTCTGATCCATTGATCTATATATCTGTCTTTGTGCTAATACCATACTCTCTTGATGACTGTGGCTTTGTAGTATAGTCTGAAGTCAGGCAGGTTGATTCCTCCATTTCCATTCTTCTTTCTCAAGATTACTTTGGCTATTCGAGGTTTTTTGTATTTCCATACAAATTGTGAAATTATTTGTTCCAGTTCTGTGAAAAATACCGTTGGTAGCTTGATAGGGATTGCGTTGAATCTGCAGATTGCTTTGGGTAGTATGGCCATTTTGACAATGTTGATTCTTCCAATCCATGAACACGGTATATTTCTCCATCTGTTTGTGTCCTCTTTGATTTCTTTCATCAGTGATTTATAGTTTTCTATGTATAAGTCTTTTGTTTCTTTAGGTAGATATATTCCTAAGTATTTTATTCTTTTTGTTGCAATGGTGAATGGTATTGTGTCCTTAATTTCTCTTTCTGGTTTCTCATTGTTAGTGTATAAGAATGCAAGAGATTTCTCTGTGTTAATTTTATATCCTGCAACTTTACTATATTCGTTGATTAGCTCTAGTAATTTTCTGTTAGAGTCTTTAGGGTTTTCTATGTAGAGGTCATGTCATCTGCAAACAGTGAGAGTTTCACTTCTTCTTTTCCTATCTGGATTCCTTTTATTTCTTTTCCTGCCCTGACTGCTGTGGCCAACACTTCCAAAACTATGTTGAATAGAAGTGGTGAGAGTGGGCACCCTTGTCTTGTTCCTGATTTTAGGGGAAATGCTTTCAATTTTTCGCCATTGAGGGTAATGCTTGCTGTGGGTTTGTCATATATAGCTTTTATTATGTTGAGGTATGTTCCTTCTATTCCTGCTTTCTGGAGAGTTTTGATCATAAAAGGATGTTGAATTTTTTCAAAGGCTTTTTCTGCATCTATTGAGATAATCATATGGTTTTTATCTTTCAATTTGTTAATGTGGTGTATCACATTGATTAATTTGCATATATTAAAGAATACTTGCATTCCTGGGATAAAGCCCACTTGGTCATGGTGTATGATTTTGTTAATATGTTGTTGGATTCTGTTTGCTAGAATTTTGTTAAGGATTTTTGCATCTATGTTCATCAGTGATATTGGCCTGTAGTTTTCTTTTTTTGTGGCATCTTTGTCTGGTTTTGGAATTAAGGTGATGGTGGCCTCATAGAATGAGTTTGGAAGTTTACCTTCTTCTGCTATTTTCTGGAAGAGTTTGAGTAAGATAGGTGTTAGCTCTTCTCTGAATTTTTGGTAGAATTCAGCTGTGAAGCCATCTGGTCCTGGGCTTTTGTTTGCTGGAAGATTTCTGATTACAGTTTGGATTTCCTTGCTTGTGATGGGTTTGTTAAGATCTTCTATTTCTTCCTGGTTCAGTTTTGGAAAGTTATACTTCTCTAAGAACTTGTCCATTTCTTCCAAGTTCTCCATTTTATTGGCATAGAGCTGCTGGTAGTAGTCTCTTATGATCCTTTGTATTTCATTGTTGTATGTTGTGATCTCTCCATTTTCATTTCTAATTTTGTTAATTTGGTTCTTCTCTCTTTGTTTCTTAATGAGTCTTGATAATGGTTTGTCAATTTTGTTTATTTTTTCAAAAAACCAGCTTTTAGCTTTGTTGATTTTTGCTATGGTCTCTTTAGTTTCTTTTGCATTTATTTCTGCCCTAATTTTTAAGGTTTCTTTCCTTCTACTAACCCTGGGGTTCTTCATTTCTTCCTTCTCTAGTTGCTTTAGGTGTAGGGTTAGGTTATTTATTTGACTTTTTTCTTGTTTCTTGAGGTAGGCCTGTAATGCTATGAATCTTCCCCTTAGCACTGCTTTTACAGTGTCCCATAGGTTTTGGGTTGTTGTGTTTTCATTTTCATTCGTTTCGATGCATATTTTGATTTCTTTTTTGATTTCTTCTATGATTTGTTGGTTATTCAGAAGTGTGTTATTTAGCCTCCATATGTTTGAATTTTTAATAATTTTTTTCCTGTAATTGAGATTTAATCTTATTTCACTGTGGTCATAAAAGATGACTGGAATGATTTCATTTTTTTTGAATTTACCAAGACTAGATTTATGGCTCAGGATGTGATCTATTCTGGAGAAGGTTCCGTGTGCACTTGAGAAAAACTTGAAGTTGATTGTTCTGGGGTGAAACGTCCTATAGATGTCAATAAGGTCTAGCTGGTTCATTGTGTCCTTTATAGTTTGTGTTTCCTTGTTAATTTTCTGTTTAGTTGATCTATCCATAGTTGTGATTGGGGTATTAAAGTCTCCCACTATTATTGTGTTACTATTAATTTCCTCTTTCATCCTCGTTAGTATTTGCCTTACATATTGCGGTGCTCCTATGTTGGGTGCATATATATTTCTAATTGTTATATCTTCTTCTTGAATTGATCCTTTGATCATTATGTAGTGTCCTTCTTTGTCTCTTTTCACAGCCTTTATTTGAAAGTCTATTTTATCTGATATGAGTATTGCAACTCCTGCTTTCTTTTGGTCTCCGTTTGCATGAAATATTTTTTTCCATCCCTTCACTTTTAGTCTGTATGTGTCCCTTGTTTTGAAGTGGGTCTCTTGTAGACAGCATATATAGGGGTCTTGCTTTTGTATCCATTCAGCCAGTCTTTGTCTTTTGGTTGGGGCATTCAACCCATTTACATTTAGGATAATTATTGATAGGTATGGTCCCATTGCCATTTAGTTTGCTATGATGGGGTTCACGTTTATACAACCTTTCTGTGTTTCCTGTCTAGAGAAGATCCTTTAGCATTTGTTGAAGAGCTGGTTTGGTGGTGCTGAATTCTCTCAGCTTTTGCTTGTCTGTAAAGGTTCTGAATTCTCCTTCATATCTGAATGAGATCCTTGCTGGGTACAGTAATCTTGGTTGTAGGTTATTCTCTTTCATTACTCTAAGTATGTCCTGCCATTCCTTTCTGGCCTGAAGGCTTTCTATTGATAGATCAGCTGTTATCCTTACGGGAATCCCTTTTTATGTTATTTGTTGTTTCTCCCTTGCTGCTTTTAATAGTTGTTCTTTGTGTTTGATCTTTGTTAATTTGATTAATATGTGTCTTGGGGTATTTCGCCTTTGGTTTATCCTGTTTGGAATTCTCTGGGTTTCTTGGACTTGGATGGCTATTTCCTCCCCCATTTTAGGGATGTTTTCAGCTATTATCTCCTCGAGTAACTGCTCATGGCCTTTCTTTTTGTCTTCTTCTTCTGGGACTCCTATGATTCGAATGTTGGGGCGTTTCACATTGTCCCAGAGGTTCCTGAGGTTTTCCTCATTTCTTTTGATGCTTTTTTCTTTTTTCCTCTCTGCTTTATTTACTTCCACCATTTTATCTTCTACCTCACTTATCCTATCCTCTGTCTCTGTTATTCTACTCATGGTTCCCTCCAGAGTGATTTTGATCTCATTTATTGCATTATTCATTTTTAATTGACTCTTTTTTATTTCTTCTAGGTCCTTGTTAAACATTTGTTGCATCTTCTCAATCTTTGTCTCCAGGCTATTTATTTGTAACTCCATTTTGCTTTCAAGATTTTGGATCATTTTCATTATCATTATTCAAAATTCTTTTTCAGATAGATTCCCTATCTCCTCCTCTTTTGTTTGAATTGGTGGGCATTTTTCATGTTCGTTTACTTGTTGGGTATTTCTCTGCCTTTTCATCTTGTTTAGATTGCTGTGTCTGGGGTGGGCTTTCTGTATTCTGCTGGTCTGTAGTTCCTTTTTATTGTGAAGATTTTACCCAGTGGGTGGTGTTGGACGATTGGCTTGTCAAGGTTTCCTGGATAGGGAAGCTTGTGTCAGTGTTCTGGTGTGTGGAAATGGATTTCTTCTCTCTGGAGTGCAATGGAGTGCCCAGTGATGAGTTTTGCAATGGGTCTATGTGTTAGGTGTGACTTTGGGCAGCCTGTATGTTGACACTTAGGTCTATGTTCCTGCGTTACTATAGAATTTATGTAGTATGTCTTGTCCTGGAGCTTCTTGGCTCTTGGGTGGTGGTTGGTTTTGGTGTAGGTATGGGGGCTTTTAGATGGATTCTTATTCCTTAATGTTCTGTGTAGTCAGGAGTTTTATGGTTTTCTCAGGTTTGGGGCTAAAGTCTCCTGCCTCTGGATTTCAGTTTTATACTACCAATAGTCTCTAGTCTTCTCCAACTATGCAGTACTGGTAATAAAACTTCTAGCTTAATGGTGAAAAGATTTACCACCGTGAGGGACCACCAAAGAGGTTCAGAGAGTTACACGAAGAATAGGAGAGGGAGGAAGGAGATAGAGGTGAGCAGGCGAGGAGAAAGGGGGACTCAAGAGGAAAGAGACAGATCTGCACAGTTATCTGTTCTCAAAGAGTGCTCCGTAGCCCAGACACCCACAAAGATTCACCGAATTGGATTGGGAAGAGAAGGGGAAAGGAGGAAATAGAGTTGTTCTGAGGTAGAAAACAGAGAGTCAAAAGTGGAAGAGAGTAATCAACACACTCATGAATAGAAATGGGAATTGAATATTGGATTCTTAAATGTCCAACATTTATATCACATACTGATAAACAAAGATTAAAAAATTTAGCGTAGAGGTTAGAGTCTTTGAAATAAAATATTTAAAAAGAAAAAAAAAACCCAAAATTTAGAAATATATATGGAGTTCAGTTTAAAAATAGGGCTTCTCTCTCTCTTCTTTTTTTTTTCTCCTTTTTTTTGCAAGGTTATATTGAGATGAAAATGAAAATTAAGGAATAATAGAGGAGTATTAGAGGACTTTAAAAGGAAATAGGAGAGAAAAACAAGCAATAGAAAAGAAAGAAAAGAAGAAAGAAAGAAAAGAAAGAGAAAAGAAAGAAAGAAAAAATTTTTTTTCCCTAATTGAAAAAAATCATAAAAATATATGAAAATGAAAGTTGAGGAGTAATGGGGGAGTAGTAGGGAAGTTTAAAAGAAAATAAAAGAGAAAAATTTGAAAAAAAAAGAAAAGAAACAAAGAAAAAAATTTTTTTTTTAATTTAAAAACAACAACAACAAAAAATATGCCAATATATCTAGGAATTTCTCCGGAGCTGTTGCAGCCAGTGTAGTGAAAGTTCAGTTCAATTTTAGATAGCTCCTTTTTCCAGCTTACACTTCTTGATATCTATAGGCCCTTTCCGGTGTAGTGAGTGTTGCCTTCAGGGATTTTATCCTGCGGCACCGGACCTTTCTGAAGCGATTCCCTTTGTTTATTTGGCTTGTTTGCTCTCTCTTCGGTGTCTAGTTTCCGCCCTGACACAGGCGGGCGGAGGTGATCTCTTACTTAGGTTCGCTAGTTCAGGTCAGTCCTGCTGCGGGGAGGGCGGGGCGCTGCAGGCAGCTGTCGCTGTGTGTGGGGAGCGCTCGCCGTGTCCTGGCCGGGCAGCCAGAGGCTTGGCACCCTCTCCACGGGCGCCTTTTCCCTCCGCGGCGAGCGGCTCGGGCAGCCAGAGGCTTGGCGCCCTCTCCCCGGGCGCGCCGCGCCTTTTCCCTCCGCGACGAGCGGCCCGGGCAGCCGGAGGCTTGCCGCGCCCCCTCCCTCCGCGGCCTCAGCGCGCGCCGCCGGTCGGGTCTCAGGGAGTCTTCAGACAGGACCCGGGGCCTGTTTGCCGGGTGGGAGGGGGCGGCTTCTCTGGGGCTGAGTTTGCCCCTCTCCCCTCCCCCCGCCTCCTACCTCCAGCGGGGATGGGGCGGCTCTTCTCTGGAGTTTCTCAGTCCCTTTGTTTTGCGAACCGCCGGCGGTGTGTTCTGGCCGGTTAATTTTTCCTCGCTCTCCCACAGTTTAAAAAATCTCCCTCCGCTTGCTCTCAGGGCCTTCTGGCCGGTCCCCACCCTAAGCAATGCCGCCGGCTCCTCTCCGTTCCGGCCCCTCTTGCTGGTGGCGGGTGCGGGCGTCTGGGGCACTTTTCTGCTGGGAGTTGCTTTAGGCACGTAATCTGTGGGCCTTATTTAATTTCTCCTCCCAGTTAGGTTGCCCTCTGAGATCTGAAAACTTCCCCCGGACCCGCCAGCGCGAGGGTTTCCTGGTGGTTGGAAACTTCCTCTATTGAGACTCCCTTCCCGGGACGGGTCTCCGTCCCTCTTTCTCTTGGGTCCCTTTTTAATCTTTAATATTTTTGTCCTACCTCCCTTCGAAGACAATGTGCTGCTTTTCTGGGCGCCTGATGTCCGCTGCTAGCGATCAGAAGTTGTTTTGTAAACTTTGTTCACCGTTCTGTTGTTCTTTCGATGAATTTGTAGAAGAGAAAGTGATCTCCCCGTCCTATTCCTCCGCCATCTTCTATGTTTTCTTCCATTATGGTTTATCACAAGATATTAAATATCATTCGCTGTGATATACCTTAGGACCTTGTTTATCCATTCTAAATGCAATGGCTTGTAATTCCCAATTTCTGGTCCATCCCTCCTTCTTCTCCCCTGGCAGCCACACGTCTGTTCTCTATGTATAAGAACCCTTTTCCGTTTTATAGATAATTTCATTTGTGCCATATTTTAGATTCCACATACAAGTGATATATGCTTTTGTCTTTCTCTTTCTGACTTAACTTCACTTAGTATGATAATCTCTAGTTGCATCCAGTGTTGCTGCAAATGGTATTATTTTGTTCTTTCATATTGCTAAGTAGTATTCCATTGTATATATGTATGTCTTATTTATCCACTCGTCTGTTGATGGACATTTAGTCTGTTTCCGTGTTTTGCCTATTGTGAATAGTGTTGTTATGAACATAGGGGTAATGTATCTTTTTGAGTCACAGTTTTGCCTGGATATATTACCAGGAGTGGGATTGCTGGATTATATGGTAATTCTGTTTTAACTTTTCTGAATAATCTCCATACTGTCTTCCATAGTGGCTGTGCCAATTTACATTCCCACCAACAGTGTAGGATGATTTTCTTTCCTCAACACCCTCTCCAGCATTTGTTTTGTAGACTTTTTAATGATGGCCATTCTGATCAACATGAGGTGATATCTCATTGTAGTTTTGACTTATATTTTTAATGACTATTTTTTATTGCATTTGTACTTTTTATTTCTTCTGGAAATGTATCTTATGTAAGTAACTTGATATGCTCAAATATTTAAATACTATAATATTTAAATCATTTAAAAAATCATATAATATAACTGATAATATACTTTTTTACAAATTAATGATTCTGTTTACGAATAACACACTAATCATTGTAATGTGTTCAGTGAAAAATAAAATCCATATTAAAAACCATATGCTTCCATGTCTCCAAGGTATAGAGCTATATAATACCACATACACACTCACACACACACACACACACATGTTGGGAAAAAAATAAACATATGTGTAGTATTCTGAGAAGTTCAATAAATTTCAACAGATTTCTAAAGGCAATTATAATCTCCCAAACTACAAAAGAATATTAGACAGTAATCAGGATGCTCATGCAATTTAGAAGATACTTGTAATTTTAAATTTCTTTTTACTGGCTATCCAGTTACTCTTATAATTTTTAAAATTAAGAATATTTTATAATTATTAAAATATGTCTACAAAAGTAATCCATACTTATTGGTACCAAATAGCACTAAAGATAAATTTTAGACCAATGCTAGAGCCATGGAAGAAAAGCTATGACAAGTCTAAACAGCATATTTAAAAGCAGAGACATTGCATTACTGACAAAATTCTGTATAGTCAAAGCTATGGTTATCCCAGTAGTCATGTATGGATGTGAAAGCGGGACTATAAAGAAAGCTGAGCACTGAAGAATTGATGCTTCTGAACTGTGGTGTTGGATAAGATTCTTGAGAATCACTTGAACTGTAAGGGGATCAAGCCAGTCAATTCTAAAGAAAATAAACCCTGAATATTCATTGGAAGGACTGATGCTGAAGCTAAAACTCCAATCCTTTGGCCCCCTGATGCAAAAAGTCACCCCATTAGAAAAGACCCTGATGCTGGGAAAGATTGAAGGCAGGAAGAGAAGGGGATAACAGAGGACAAGATGGTTGGATGGCATCATTGACCCAATAGACATGAATTTGAGGAAACTGCAGGAGATAGTGAAGGACAGGGAATCCTGGCAGTCCATGGGGTCACAAAATGTCAAACATGACTGAGCAACTGAAATACAATAGAACCTGTTGTAAGTGTTCCTTAACTGCACAATCTTTTTTCATATTCACAAGTGACTTTTCTGAAATGCATTAAAAACATACTAAGACACATTTACTGATTCTTATACATTTTCTTGGAAGTACTCCAGATTGTGTTTTGATAATGATTAACTTAATAGTACATGATAGATTGTACAATTTGTTTTAGTCTAGTTCCCCTGAGGAGCGAACACCGATGCATGATTAAATATGTTAGAATTTCATTAAAGTAAATGCCTATGTGGAAGAAAATAAAAAGGGAGTTGGACAGGCTGAGAGGGCAATAAAAATCTCATCCTAAGTGCCAGAGATGAAGAAAAAGTTTACTGGAAACATCCTAGACATTTGTGAAGTCTAAGATGTTTTGGTAAACCCTCTGGAAGTCTTCAAGCCAGTGTTGGTCATTAGAGAAATTTGCTTGTAACTGAATCAGGTCTGCCATAATATTTCTATTGCACTGAATCTTGGCTGGAAGAGATTGTGGAACATGTGTGCTTGCAGAACAGTGGTAATGGATTTCAAAGTGCAGTAACTGGGACACCCACAAATTATATTATCAAAGCTACCACAATTAATGCATCTTATAACTTACTCTAAAATTATTAATATAGCTCATTATAGATTTATTACCGTTACTTTTTCTGTTTATTTTACTTAATTATTCACTTCTGCATATTTATGCATGTGGTATATATCTATTTTTGCTGTTTATTCACTAAATCATGTCTGGCACTTTTGCTACCCCACTGACTGTAGCCCACCAGGATCCTATGTCCATGGGATTTCCCAGGCAGGAATACTGCCATTTCCTTTTCCTTCTTCCTGACCCAGGGATCTAACCTGCCTCTCCTGCATTGGTAGGTGAATTATTTACCTCCAAGTCACCAGAAAAGCCTGATATCTATATATTGTTGTTGCTGTTTACTCACTAAGTCATGTCAATGCTTTTGTGACACCATGGAGTGTAGCCCACCAGACTCCTCAGTCCATAGGTTTTCCCAGGGAAACACCAGAGTCGGTTGCCATTTCCTTCTATTGAATCCACATCTCCTGCATTGGCAGGTGGATTCTTCACCACTGAGGCACCAGGAAAGCCCATATATCTATAGATACACATATATAAATAAAGGCATGCACAATCAGTTGGGCTCAGTCACTCAGCCATGTCTGACTATTTGCAACCCCATGAATCGCAGCACGCCAGGCCTCCCTGTCCATCACCAACTCCCGGAGTCAACTCAAACCCATGTCCATCGAGTTCATAATGCCATCCAGCCATCTCATACTCTGTCGTCCCCTTCTCCTCCTGCCCCCAATCCCTCCCAGCATCAGGGTCTTTTCCAATGAGTCAGCTCTTCACATGAGGTGGCCAAAGTATTGGAGTTTCAGCTTCAGCGTCAATCCTTCCAATGAACACCCAGGACTGATCTCTTTTAGGATGGACTGGTTGGGTCTCCTTGCAGTCCAAGGGACTCTCAAGAGTCTTCTACAACACCACAGTTCAAAAGCATCAATTCTTCAGCTCTCAGCTTTCTTCACAGTCCAACTCTCACATCTATACATGACCACTGAAAAAACCATAGCCTTGATTAGATGGATCTTCGTTGGAAAACTAATGTCTCTGTGTTTTAATATACTATCTAGTTTGGTCATAACTTTCCTTCCAAGGAGTAAGTGTCTTTTAATTTCATGGCTGCAGTCACCATCTGAAGTGATTTTTGGAGCCCCCAAAAATAAAGTCTAACACTGTTTCCACTCTCTCCCCATCTATTTCCCATGAAGTGATGCAACCAGGTGCCATGATCTTGTTTTTCTGAATGTTAAGCTTTAAGCCAACTTTTTCACTTTCCTCTTCCACTTTCATCAAGAGGCTTTTTAGTTCCTCTTCACTTTCTGCCATAAGGCTGGTCTTCTGCATATCTGAGGTTATTGATATTTCTCCTGGCAATTTTGATTCCAGTTTGTGCTTCTTCCAGCCCAGCATTTCTCATGATGTACTCTACATATAACTTAAATAAGCAGGGTGACAATATACAGCCTTGACGTACTCCTTTTCCTATTTGGAACCAGTCTGTTGTTCCATGTCCAGTTCTAACTGTTGCTTCCTGACCTGAACACAGGTTTCTCAAGAGGCAGGTCAGGTGGTCTGGTATGCCCATCTCTTTCAGAATTTTCCACAGTTTATTGTGATCCACATAATCAAAAGCTTTGGCATAGGCAAAAAAGCAGAATTAGATGTTTTTCCAAAATTCTCTTGCTTTTTTGATGACCAGTGCATGTTGGCAATTTGATTTCTGGTTCCTCTACCTTTTCTAGAGCCAGCTTAAACATCCGGAATTGCACGTTTCATGTATTGCTGAAGCCTGGATTGGAGAATTTTGAGCATTACTTTACTAGTGTGTGAGATGAGTGCAATTGTGCGGTAGTTTGAGCATTCTTTGGGATTGCCTTTCTTAGGGATTGCCTTTCTTAGGGATTTGAATAAAATCAGCAGTCCTGTGGCCACTGCTGAGTTTTCCAAATTTGCTGGCATATTGAGTGTAGCATTTTCACAGCATCATATTTCAGGATTTGAAATAGTTAAACTGGAATTCCATCACATCCACTAGCTTTGTCTGTAGTGATGCTTTCTAAGGCCCACTTGACTTCACATTCCAGAATGTCTGGCTCTAGGTGAGTGATCACACCATCATGATTATCTGGGTCATGAAGATCTTTCATTAAGATCTGTTTTATGTAGTTCTTCTGTGTATTCTTGCCACCTCATCTTAATATCTTCTGATTCTGTTAGGTCCATGCTATTTCTGTCCTTTATTGAAACCATCTTTGCATTACATGTTCCTTTGGTATATGTAATTTTCTTAGAGACACATGCATGATATGCATGAAGAAAGAAGCAATTATATACATGGAAATGAGTACATTGATATTTAAATATATGCATTATATATATGTATATCACACACATGCACACACACACACACACACATATATATGTATATATATACATATATATATATATATATACAACATTTACTTAAGCTCTGCCTGAAATCTTAAAAGTGCAATGTATCATTATCTATGGCTAATTACAGGTTTCAGAATATAAAAACTTCTTATATACTATGAAAAATTAAAAATAGAATGGTTATTATTGCACATACTTTAGCAATTCAGTTTCTGTTGAAAAAATAATGAGTATAAAGATTAATTATATAAGAAATAGAAAAGAGAGTGGGGCAAGATGATAGATTAGGAAAGCCCTGAAATTACCTCCTTCTATGGGAACACAAAAATTAAAACTACTTATATTTTAGTAATCTCTGAGAATGACCTGAAGAATAACAGAAAATCATTCCACAAATAAACTCAACATAGAAAAGGAACCAGAAGATAAATAGGAGGGGAAAAGATGTGATCTAGTAAGGACCCATTCCCTTGGGTCAGTGACTGTCAAACTGGAAGAATACCACCGTCATTGAGGACCCCAACAAAGAATGAGAGGGTCCAACCCCACATCCAGCTTCCCAGCCTGAGTACGTGCTGCACTGGAAGAGACATTCTGTAACATCTGGGTTTAAAACCAGTGGGGTTTATGCTCAAGAGAACCGTAAGAAGGCTATAGGAAACAGAAGGGGGCACCTAAGTCTCAAATACTTCTAGCACAGAGGAAATAACTTGAAAGAAAGCTGGGTCAGATCAACTTAATGATATTGGAGATTCTCCCACAGAAGTAAAAGGCAACTGAAAATCTCCCTGGTTATGGTGATGCAGGCAGAAGTCAGTTTGGAAGGTTTGTTCTACTGTCATAACACTGACACAGAGAAGCCTTTGGAAATCCTTTCTCTAGCCTATTAGCCTGTTCATCACTGGACTGATAACAGACCCAAGTGCCGTGAAACTGTGCAGAGAGCTGAAGAGGGTCCCAGTCCTCCCCTCTAGTGGGTGGACCCCAGCCTTGAGCCCACCAGTCCCTGCAGACAGTGTGTGAAATTATGGCCCTGTCCTCCAGTGGCCGCACACCAGCCCCGAGCCCCATGGGCTGTGCAGAGAGCCTTATGCACCTGTGCTGCAAGGCCAGCTGCATGGGGCTACCCCCTACCCTCCAGCGGGCACACAGGCACCCCCCAAAGCATGGCTTTGTAATCAGCTGGATAGGACCTCAGACCTGCCTACCAGCACTCCCACAGTAATTAGCCCTTTCACAACTGAAGGGTGCATGGAACTTGCACATGGGGGATACCTAGAGAATATAGTTCTAAGGAACAGAAGGTATGCTACTGAGCCCTATAGGTTATCTCCTATATCGGACCATTTCTCTAAGATCAAGAAATATAACCAATTTATCTAACACATAGAAATAAACACAGAACACTAGGTGAAATGCAAAAACAGTGGAATGTGTTCCAAACTAAGAAGCAAGACAAAATTTTGGATGAGAAACCAAATGAAGTGGACACAAGCAATCTACCTGACAAAGAGTTCAAAGTAACAATCATAAAGATATTAATTGAACTTGACAGAAGCATGGATAAATATTATGAGAATTTCAGCAAAGAGAAAGCTTGAAGTAGAGTCAAACAGAGACTATAACAAAAATATATTCAAAGGAATTCATAATAGGTTAGATCACACAGAGGAACAAATCAGCAATGCAGGAGACAGAGTATTTGAAAGTACCCAAGCTGAACAGAAAAAAAAAAAAAAAAGGAAAGAAAATAGTAGTTTTTAAAAGTAAGAATCATCTGGGGCACTAATGGAATTGACAGTCACATTATAGGAGTTCCGGAAGGAAAAGAAAGAGAACAAGTATTGGAGGAATAAATAATCAAAAGTTTCCCTAACCTGGTCAAAGAAACAGACATCCATATCCAGAAAGCTGAAAGAGTCCCCACAAGATGAAACTGAAAAAGTCCACACCAAGACAAGTTGCAATTAAAATAGAAAAATTATGAAAGAAACATAAAGAGCTTTACAGATAAATAAAAGCTGAAAGAGTTCATCACCAGTAAACCAACTTTACAAGAAATGATAAAGGATCTTTTCTAGGAAGAAAAGTAAAAAATATGACTACTGATATAAGAATTATGAAAGAAAAAATCTCATTGGTAGGATTAAATGACAGAATTAGTAAAATCATATATATCCCCAATACTTGAGATACACAAAACAAAAATGTAAAATACAATGTCAGATATATTAAATATGAGGATGAGTAAAATAAAGTGTTGTTAGAACACATTCAAGCCTAAAATAATCACACATATATAAATTTTTATATATAAATCTTTTGTTAAGCACAAACCAAAAATCTAAAATATAATAGATGCTCAGACTAAAAAGAGAAAGAAAACCAAACATAATACTAAAAATATTTATCAGATCACAAGGGAGAGAGCAAAAGAAGAGGAAAGAAAGAGAAAAGAACTGCAAAAACAAACAGAAAACAAGTAATAATGTGTCAATGAATATATATATATTCACATATATATATATACACATCTATCAAAAATTCCTATTTATGTAAATGGATTAAATGCTTCAGTAAAAAGGCATAGAGTGACCTGTTGGACACAAAAACAAGTGAAGAGAAGTGAAGTGAAGAAGAGGATATATGGAAAGAAAGCGATACTTAAATAAGACACAACAGACCTTAACAAAATCTGAAACAAGAGAAAATGAAGAACAGTAAATAATGGTGGATGAGTCAATCCAACAAGAATTTAAATATATGTAACATCTAAATATGTAAATTACCATCTAAATATGTAAAGAAAATATTAACACTAATAAAGGTAGTATGAGGCAACAAACAATAGTTAGGGACTTGAAGCCAGGGCAAACCTAGATAGCATATTAAAAAAGAGACATCACTTTGCTGACAAAGGCTCATATAATCAAAACTATGTTTTCTCCAGTAGACATGTACAATGTGAGAACTGGACTCTTAAGATTGAAGGGAAGTGAAGTCACTCAGTCGTGTCCAACTCTTGGCAACCCAATGGGATGTAGCCCCCCAGGCTTGTCAGGCCATGGGATTTTCCAGGTGTGAATACTGGAGTGGGTTGCCATTTCCTTTTCCAGGGATCTTCCTGACCCAGGGATAGAACCCAGGTCTCCCGCATTGTAGGCAGATGCTTTACCATCTGAGCTACCACTGGGCAGCCAAGAATTGATGCTTTCAAATTGTCGTGCTGGGGAAGACTCTTGAGAGTCCCTTGGACATCAAGGAGGTCAAAGCAGTCAGTCATAAAGGAAATCGACCCTGACTATTCATTGGAAGGACTGACGCTGAAGCTGAAGCTCTAGTACTTTGGTCACCCAATGCGAAGAGCCTGTTCATTGGGAAAGACTCATGCTGGGAAAGACTGAAGGCAGGAGGAGAGCTGAAAGACAGAGGATGAGATGGTTGGATGGCATCACCAACTCAATGGACATGAGTTTGAGCACGCTCCAGGAGGCAGTGAAGGACAGGCTAGCCTGGCGTGCTATAGTCCGTGGGGTTGCAAAGAGACGGACACAATTTAGTGACTGAACAATAACAAAGAGGCTGTAATCCTACACTTACACCAATGTCAGATCATCTTAACAGAAAATTAGTATAGAAACATTGACTTTTAGTCACACATGAGACCAGATGCACTTAACAGATAAAGAACTTTCTATCCAATAAAAAAGAAAAAAAAGGGGGGAGATTACATGTTCTTTCAAGTGCACGTGGAGCATTCTTTATAACAGATAATTATGTTGGGCCAAAATCCAAGTATTAATATATTTAAGATTACAATCACATTAAGCATCTTTTCCAGTTATAATGTGGTGAGACCTGAAGTCAGCTACAAGAAAGAAATCTATGAAAAAACACAAACAGGTTGTCTAAACAACAAAACAATCAATGGATCACTGGAAAAAAATCAAAGAGGATATTTAAAAACATGGAGATAAATGAAAACTGAAAAATAATTCGGAGTCTGTTGGATACAACAAAAGCAATTCTAAGAGGGGCGTTATAGCCATGCAGGTCTACCTCAGGAAACAAGAAAAATCTAAAACAACCTGAATTCACATTTAAAGGGACTGGGGAAAGAACAAATGGATCCCAAAATTAGTAGATGGAAAAGAATAAGGATCAGGGTACGAAAAAAAATTAATATAGACACAAAATAGAAAATATCAATGAAACTAGTTTATAGTTTGAAAAGATAAATGAGTGATAAACCTTTAGTCAGACTCATGAGAGCCCAAGTTACTAAAGTCGGAAATGAAAGAGTAGTCATAACCAGCACTGCAGGAAAACAAAGGATCATGATAGATTCTACAAACAACTATAGTGTATGCTAACAAAATGGAAACCTAGGAAAAAAATAGATAAATTCCTGGAAAGATACACTCTCCTAGGACTGAACTGGGGGAAAAAATAGAAAATATGAACAGACTGATTATCAATAAATAAACTGAATCTGTGATAAACTCCAAAAAATCCAAAAGTCCAGGGCTGTCAGATATCGTCACAGTGAATTCCACAAAACATTTAAAGAGGGGTGAGACCCTATCCTTCTCACTATTTCAAGTTCTCTCCCTATGTAGAGACCAGAAATAAATCCATGATTGGACGGTCAACAAGTCTATGACTAAGGAGGCATGAATATTCAATGGAGAAAAGATGGCATCTTCAGTAAACGGTGTTGGAAAAACTGGGCAGCTACTTGTAAAAGAAACAAATGGACTATGTTTCTGTACCATATACAAAAAAACTCAAAATTGATTAAAAGCTCAAACAGGACACCTGAAATCTTAGAAATCCAAGAAGAAAACATGCACAGCAAGCTTTTCTGCATGAGTCTTAGCGATATCTTCAGGTCTGTTTCCTCAGGCAAGGGCTACAAAAACATAAATAAACAAATGGGGTCACATCAAACTAAAAAGCTTTTGTGCGCCAAAGGAAAATGTTAACAAAATGAAAAGGCAGCCTACTGAATGGAAGAAGGTATTTGCAAGCAGTCTCTGGTAAGAGGTTAATATCCAGGATATACAAAGAACTTGCACAACTCAACATAAAAAACAATCTCAGTTTAAAAATGGGCAATGGACCTGAAAAGACATTTTTCATAAGATACACAGATGGACAACAGAAGCATTAAAAATATTCAATATCAGTAATCATCAGGGAAATGTAAATCCAAACCACAATGAGATGCCATCTCACACCTGTCGAGTGGTTATCCTCATCAAGACAACAAATACCAAGGGTTAGCCAACTTGGGGAGAAAATGTGGGATTGTAAATTGGTGCAGCCCATATGGAAAATGGTGTAGATATGCCTTTGGAAATTAAAAACAGAACTGCTATATGATCAGGCAATGTCATATGTGAGTGTTTATGCAAAAAAAGGGAAACATTTATTTGAAAAGAAAATGCACATCAGTGTTCACCGCAGCATTGTTTACTGTAGCCAAGATGTGGAATCAACCAAAGTATCTATCAATAGGTGAATGAATATAAATGGTGTGGTATGTATGTATGTATGTATGTACATATATATAATACATGTGTATATATGTATATATATTCAGCAGAATAGCCCTCTGCTGTAAAAACTGAGACCCTGCCATTTGCAACAATGTGGATGGCTGTAATGGGTATCATGCTAAGTGAACTAAGTAAAACAGAGAAATAAAAATGCTGTGTAATCTCACTTATATGTGGAATCTGAAAGGCAAACCAAAAGAAAGCACAGGAAAAACAAAGGTGTAGTTAAAGAGAACAGAATGTGATTGCCAGAGAAGAGGAGGGTGAGGGAGCAGAACAGGTTAAGGGTGTTAAGAGGTACAAACCACCAGATAGAAAATAAGTAATCCACAATGCATAAGGAATATGGTCAATAATACTGTACTATGCATGGGGACAGATGGTTCCTAGCTTTATCACAGTGATCATTTCATAACGCATGTAAATGTCAAATCAACATAAAGTACACATAAAAGTAACATAATATTGTATATAAACTATAGTTTAATTTTCTAAACAATATAGAAAATATATGTCCACATTAGCATATGGAATAGCATTAATAGATTTCAAAGAGAAGTCTTAAATTACTAAGAAAAGTTATTGCCATGTAAGTCCATGATTACAAGTTTCTCTTTATTATTCCTCTAGTTTTGGTCTCTCTTGTGCAAGAAATTTATCCATTGTGGTTAGCTATATAAATTTATTAGTGCTGTATTTTAAATCTCCAATTTAACAGAAATTTTATCTTTGGTCTGTATATTTCATCAGTTTTATCAAAACGACAAAAAATCTTGAGCAATCTTTGACTACATTTATTTGCTTTTTAATTTTGGCTGTTTTTGTTTTCTATCTTATTGCTTTCCATCTTAATATCCTCTCTTGTGTCTTTTATTTTATTCTGCTGTTTTTCCATTTTATTTAGGTTTTTTTCCTTCTTTTTTCTTGTGTTCTGATATATTGAAAGCTGTGTCTTTTAAGTATTAAGATCTTCAATTTTTTTGTCATCTCTGTGTGTTTGCATGTTCAGAGGCTAGAGTTATGACATAAAATATGTCTAGCTGAATATTTATTTTACTCTTTTAAGTGGATATAAAATAGAATATGGACCATTGCCAACTTTTAGGTGCCTCTTACTGACCTGTTTCAACTCATAAGCAACAATTTAGAGAAAGTGTATGACTTTTATGGTAACTGGAACTAGACAGTTTTCATCACCCTTGACGCAATTAAGAGGTCAATCTATCCAGAGTAGATACCAGGAATAATTAAAATCAATAAGGAGAGCATTTTTAAACTATTTTTAGCATGCCCAGGATATGCAAAATAGTCAGTGTGTTCAAACTATTCCATGTTTTTAGGGTTCAGACATGTTTGATTACAGAAGCCATGAAAATGGAAAACTCCCCAAGCTAAAGTAAAGAAAAATTCAGTTAATGAATTTGAAGTGTTCTTATTTGGATCTGTATCCATATTGTACGGCCATAAATCTGAAATCTATTTCTATTTTGTAATCTGACATTTTTTTTTAGGTGGTAAATGCAAATGTCTTTAAAATTAAGAGTTTATTGACTCAATTTGTGGGAAAGCTTCTGGCTCAAAAACAACTCAGAAATAATTTATTTATCATAGTTTTTTCTTAAAACTTGTTTCTTGACCTTAACAAGTTCCTTTTCATCTTGTGCTTCAAGAAATCAACGCAACTGCAGCAAACGGTTGCCAGGATGCCTGTGCAGACATGGCCTGATGAAAGTATAATGTAGCGGCTGGATTTGTCATCAAAATGGAGAAATCTTGAGGGAAGGGTGATTTGGTGAGTGGCAACTAGAATTTGAAAATGCTGATTTTCCCGTAAGTTAACAAGACAAAAATTTTAGAAAGCTGGTACCAGGCACACGTTGTGTGTGTTACCTGTATACTAAAAGTTGCATGGATATATATTCCTTATGTGAAAACCACATGAGAAGAGATGATGATTTATTATTAATATTTGTTAAAGATTTCTGTTTCTTATATAGAATCAGTAGATAATAAAATTGCATCATTTCTAGGATTAGCTTGTCTTATCTGCTTAGTCTTATTGTTTAAATACTGTAGCAACAATTGACTTTTTTTCATGTGTTTTTTATTGAGATAACATTGGTATTTACTGTTATATGTCTCATGTGTACAATATTATATTTCTACTTCTGTATACTCAACACTGTGACAACTACCAAAAATTTAGATTCCATCTTTATTTTTCATAGTTAGTAAATATTGCCCTTACAGAACTTCCAGAAAAATCTTAAACAAACTATGATTACTGAGTTTACCATTTGCTATTTCTATACTTCCAAAATAAGCATCATTTAAAAAAAATTAATAAAGAGAGTCTCTGAGTTAATTTTAGCATTGTGACCCTATTACTAATGTTGTTTGAAGTGTTCAATAGTTAGAATTCTTTAGGAGATGGAGTTCTCTGCAGCCCTAAGAGATACTCAGAGTTGCATGATATTTATTTATATAAGCAAGATATTTTTAGAAATTTTGATTTATTTTCTCAACATTGAAGCTATACATAGCTTGTTATATAACAAGCTATGAGTAAGATGTCAATTGTGTACTTTCTTATTACAATTTGATACATATTCTCCCATAGAATCCTTCTTAATTTTGATTATGTTTAGTTATACTTTTAACATATTAACTTTTAATGGAATCAAAGTGGTTAAAGATGTTTGATAAAGAAGACTAAAAATGAAGAGGAAAAAAGATTAAACTTTTAGGTGTACTAGGAAATTAAAATTTTAAAAGAGCTGCGAAGTGACTTATGAGTCATTTACTGTTTAAAAATTGCAGAACTTCTGTAAATTAAATTTTTTCACTGCTCCACCGTTACCATGTTTTTAGAAAGGACAAATACACAGATCTAATCTTTTTTAAGATAGAAAAACTCTTAAAGGAATATCAAATTGTAAGAAATTTCTGTGTCAAAATCTTACATAACATATAGATATTTAATTGAGGATATTAATTTCTGTACTCTAGATGCTGACACATAGCCATTTAGCATTATTGTCATTGACAGATATTTATTTCACCACTGCAAGATATAACATATAAAAATTTAATTATAGATATTCATTTCCTTCTTTTAGCCTTGATGTATACCCATTTAATATCATATCATAGATACATATTTTTTTTCACCACCACAAGCTGTGAAATGTTAAAATTAAACTGCAAATATCCATTGCCTTGTTGTAGTTCCATGCACATAAAAACCAGTCACCAAACTGTAGACAGATATTTTGCTCTCAAATACTTGTAATAAAATGATACTTTCAATCATTAGTAAGTGAATATTTAATCTTTTAAAGGATTACTGTAGCTATAAATTTAGATGTGACCAATTATCAAACAATAAATAATATGAAGCTAAAGTCATTTAATTAAACTTCAAAAATAAGGCTTTGGTTTTTGTAAAATTGAACAATGTGTGTTAAACAATGTCAAACTAGAAAGAAACACACAAACTTAAAAATTTGCACAAAATTCCTAACACTTGAAGACAGTCTCTGATAAGATTCATCTATGCTATAGACAGTCTCTCTTTACTGTATATAAAGAGATACAAAGATAGAAATAGATAGGCGGATAGATAGATGAAGTTACAGAAAGAATACCACTTTAGAAAGACATGTTTAAAATGCCATTGCATTTAAATGAATAAAATGAAGCTAAAGTCAATGTGAAGAAATTAATGAAAATGAATTTCAGATGAAGTTTGTTTTGCCACAGAGATACAGGTACTAAAAATTGATCTAAATTTAGAAATAAACCCAGAATTGTGTAGCTCTACACTGGATCAACAGAGAGGCCTTATCAATACAGATATCTGAGCCTCCCGCTCAAAGGTTCTGATTTAAGGATGTGGTGGGATTATTAAGAGCTTTAACTATGATTACAGAGTGATAATCATGGTTTTAAAGCAAGGAACATTATAGTGAAAATCCTGTTATATAAGATTATACAATGTTAATTTTATAATGTTAAATATCCTTTAACTATATAAAAGTACACGTAGTAAAAAGAGAAGAAATTAGGAGACTCACAATTCTATGATTAGTCTCTCACCTCCCTATTTTTATTTTTATTTTTTGTTACTTTAATGTCTAGGAGTGAAATGTATTTTATATAATCAGATAATTCTCACTCTTGTTGAAATGGTTTGAGGATCAGGATACCCTCCCCTAGCCCCACTCTTTTTTATTGAATATATTTTATTTACAATAGTGTATTAGCATACTATCGACTAGGGGATTTTTGCAGAAACTAACGCCTGTGGCCAGTGATGTAAATGAATATTGAAACACTCCAGTTAATAATGTTTGAGTAACAAAAGACTTATTAACAAGTCTCTGGTCAATAAACTGTTAATTTGAAGTATGTGCATTCTGCGTGCTGAGTCACTTCAGTCGTGTCTGACCCTGTGACCCCATGGACTGTAGCCCACCAGGCTCCTCTGTCCATGGGATTCTCCAGGCAAGAATACTGGAGTGGGTTGCCTTGACCTCCTCCAGTTGATCTTCCCGACCCAGGGATCAAACTTATGTCTCCAGAGGCTCCTGCACTGCAGGCAGTCTTTACCGCTTAAGCCACCGGGGAAGCCCAGTTTCAAGTAAACAACATAGCAATTCTTTTTTTTTTTTAAAATAGATTACACTCTATTTAAAACTATTATAAAATATGGGTGATATTCCTTTTGCTGTGCATTGCAACCTTTTTGTTTTATACATAGTTTTTGTACCTCTTAACCCCTACCCTTATCTTGCTCATCTTCCGTCCCACCGGTAACCACTAGTCTGTTCTCTGACCTGTGGGTCTCTTTCTGTCTCATAATACTCAATCATCGATTAATTTTGGAATCCACATGTAACTGAAAACACATGTATTGGCCTTTCTCTGTCTGACTTATTCCACTAAGCACAGAACTCTCCATATACATCCATGTTCTAGCAAAAGACAAAGTTTCATTTTAATGTTTGAGTGATATTCCATTTCATACACAAATACCACATCTTTATGCATTCTGTTAATGGATACTTAGCTATTGGTGTAATTAATGCTGCTATAAACCCTGGGCAGCATGTATTTTTACAATCAATGTTTTAACTTTATTCTTTCACTCCATTCCTACATACCTAGGAATGGAGTTGTTGAATAATATGATACTTCTATTTTTAATTTTTTGAGAAATCTCTATACTGTTTTCAGTAGAGTCTATACCAATGTACATTACAACCATCAGTATACTAATGTTCCCTTGATCCCCTTTTTGGCCAACATTTGTTATTTGCTGTCTTTTTGAGCATAGCCGTTCTGACAATTGTGAGATGATCTGTTGTTGTGGTTTTGATTTGGATTTCCCTGGTGACATGTTTTCATTGAGCATGTTTTCATGTGTCCATTGGATATCTGTCTGTCTTCTTTGAAAAAAATGCCTATTCAGGACCTTTGCCCCTGTTTTTTCTTATCTTTTTTAAAGACTTTATTGAAGTATATTTAATTTATTTTATTGTGTTAATTTCTTCTGTATAGCAAAGTTACTCATATATAGAAATACATATATATATATATATTATTTTTCATATTCTTTTCCATTATGCTTTGTCACAAGGTACTGAAAATGGTCGCCTGTGCTATACAGTAGGACCTTGCTGCTTACTCATCCTATATATAACAGGTTGCCTCTGCTAATCCCAAACTTCTTGTCCTTTCCCTCTGCTACCCCACCTTCCCATTAACAACTATAAACCTGTTTTCTGTGTCTGTAAGTCTGTTTTTATTTTATAGATATATCAATTTCCTAAATCAAGTTGTTTGTTCCTTTGATATTGACTTGTATGAGCTATTTATATAATTTGAATAGTAACCATTTATCATACATATCATTTGCAAATAGTCTATCCCATTCAGTAGGTTGGCTTTTCTATTTTTTTTTTTTTTTGATAGTTCCATTTACTGTGGTAAAAGATTTTATATAATTACATTTGATTTGTTTATTTTTGCTTTTGTTTACTTTGCCTGAGTTGACAAATTAAAAAAAAATGTTTCTAAGCCTTCTGTAAAAGGGTGTATTGATTATGCAGCAATTTTCTCTAGGAGTTTTATGATTTCCAGTCATATTCAGGACTTTCATCCATTTTGAATTTATTTTTGTGTTTGGTGTGAGAAAATGTTCTGATTTTATATGGGGTTGTGAAGATTTCACCAAACCACTCATTGAATCAAGTATATTTTTTCTTTTTTCTTTTTATTTTTTTTGCAATAAATTAATTGACTGTATATGTGAAGGTTTGTTTCTGGGCTCTCTATTATGTTTCACTGATCTATGTATCTGTTTTTGTCAACATTATAATGCTTTCATGACCATATATTTGCAGTGTAATCTGAACTCAGGGAACATCATACCTCCAACTTTGTTCTTTTTTTTCTCAAGATTTCATTAGCTATTTGGGAGCTTTTCTTTCTTTCTTTTTTTTTTTTTTTATTTCTTCCAACAACAAAAAAAGAAGCTACTTATGTTTCCATATAAATTTTAGGATTATCTGCTCTAGTTTCATGAAAATGTCATGGGTATTTTGATAGGAATTACATTAAACCTGTAAATTGCATTCAGTAGTATGAACACTTTCACAGTATAAATGCTATTAATGTTTCCAATTAAGTGGGATATCTTTTCATTTATTTGTATCACCTTCAATTTCTTTCATCAATGCCTTACAGTTTTTAAGAGTATATCTTGTTCCCCTTCTTGGTTAAGTGTATTCCTAGGTATTTCATTCTTTTGAAAGATTTTCTTGCTTTCTCTTTCTGATGGTTCATTATTAATGCATAGAGAAGTAATAGGTTTTTGTGTATTAACCTTGTATCCTGCAAATTTACTGATTCATTTTTTTTAGCTCTAATAGCTTTTTTGGTGGACACTTCAGATTTTTTTATTCACAGTATCATCTCATCCACAAATATAGTTTTATGTCTTCCTTTCTAATTTGGATACCCTTTAATTTACATTTTTGATTGCTATGACTAGCACTTCCAATACTATGTTAAATAAAAGTGGTGATAGTGGGAATTCTTTTTTTCCCTGATTTTAGAGTAAAAGATTTCAACATTTTAGCATTGAGAATGATATTATCTGTAGGTTTTCCATAAAGAAATAAAGTGAAATTCTCTGTCATGTCGAACTCATTGTGAACCCATTGACTATACAATCCATGGAATTCTCCAGGCCAGAACACTGGAGTGAGTAGCCTTTCCCTTCACCAGAGGATCTTCCCAACCGAGGGATCAAACCAAGGTCTCCTGCTTTGCAGGCAGATTCTTTACCAGCTGAGCCACAAGGGAAGCCCAAGAATACAGGAATGGGTAGCCTGTCCCTTCGCCAGCAGATCTTCCTGACCCGGGAATTGAACTGGGGTCTCCTGCATTGCAGGTAGATTCTTTACCAACTTAGCTATGAGGGAAAACCTGTGGTTTTTATTTTATTGAAATAAATTCCTTCTATACCAACTTTGCTGAGAGTTTTTCTTTTTTTTATCATAAATGGATGTTTAATTTTGCTAAATGCTTTACAATATCTATTGAGATGATCACCTTCTTTATATCCTGCATTTTATTAATATACTATATTATACTGATTTATTTGTATATATTGAACCACCTTTATATTCCTGGAAGAAATCCTACTTAATCATGGTATATGATCCTTTTTATATATTGTTGAGTTCAGTCTGTTAGTATTTTCTTAACAAATGATATCTACATCTATATTTCTCAGGGATATTAACCTAGAATTTTTTTTATTTTTCAGTTTTAACTTTTGTAGTATCTGTCTTATTTTGGTTTCGGGATAATAGTGGCTTTATAGAATGAATTTGGAAGTGTTTCCACCTCTCCAATATTTGGAAATGGTTTAGGAACTATAGGGATTAACACGTTTTTTGTATGGTTTGTAGAATTCCCCTGTGAAGTCATCTGGTACTGTACAGTTGTTTGTTGAGAGTTTTTTTTACTAGTGATTCAGTTTCAATACTAGTGATCCATACTGTTCAAATATTTCTTCCTTATTTATTTTAGAAGACTGCATGTTTCCAGAAATTTATCTATTTCTTCTAGGTTTCCCAATTTGTTGGTATAGAACTAATCATAATATTCACTTATAATTGTTTACATTTTGGTGATATCTGCTACAATTACTCTTTTATTTCATGTTTTGTTTATTTGTGTTGGGGGAGTGTGTAATTTCCATGGTTCTGTCTCACCCCAGCCAAAATTTGAAATGCAGTCAAGTGTTAAGCTTGGTTATAGCTCAGAGTTTTATTCAGCAGGCAAAGTACACCCTCATGAGTGCAGGTCGACCCCAAAGGAGAGGTCTTTATTTTGGGAGTCTCCAAAATTAAAATCAGTCTTGGCTTCCTCTTTACATATGTCTGTCTCCTCCTCCCTGAGTCCACCCTATGTAAATTGGGCTAGCCCGGAGGGCTGTGAGCTTCACCTGAGGTGCTCACTCCAGTCCTCAGATTTTCTTTTGTTCCATTTTGAGGGCTCATCCTTTCCTTGTCTTTTAGCCACCACCATTTCCTTTTTACTATCCTAACTACCTAAGAAGGCTTCAACAATATATGAACCATGAAATTCCAGATGCTCAAGCTGGTTTTAGAAAAGACAGAGGAACCAGAGATCAGATGTTGGCAATTTGATCCTCAGAAAAGCAAGTGAGCTCCAGAAAAACATCTATTTCTGCTTTGTTGACTATGCCTAAGCCTTTGAGTGTGTGGATCACAATAAATTGTGGAAAATTCTTCAAGAGATGGGGAATACCAGGCCACCTGACCTGGCTCTTGAGAAAACTGTATGCAGGTAAGGAAGCAACATTTAGATCTGGACATGGGACAACAGACTGGTTCCAAATAGGAAAAGTAATACGTCAAGACTGTATATTGTCACCCTGCTTATTTAATTTATATGCAGAGTACATCATGAGATATGCTGGGCTGGATGAAGCACAAGCTGGAATCAAGATTTTCAGGAGAAATATCAGTAACTTCAGATATGCAGATGACACCACCCTTATGGAAAAAAGTGAAGAAGAACTAAACAGCCTCTTGATGACAGTGAAAGAGGAGAGTGAAAAAGTTGGCTTAAAGCTCAACATTCAGAAAACAAAGACCATGGCATCTGGTCCCATCACTTTAAGGCAAATAGATGGAGAAACAGTGGCAGAGTTTCTTTTTGGGCTCCAAAATCACTGCAGATGGTGACTGCAGCCATGAAATTAAAAGACACTTGCTTCTTGGAAGGAAAGTTAAGACCAACCTAGATAGTATATTAGAAAGCAGAGACATTACTTTGTCAACAAGGTGCATCTAGTCAAGGCTATGGTTTCTCCAGTGGTCATGTATGGATGTGAGAGTTGGATTATAAAGAAAGCTGAGCACAGAATAATTGATATTTTGAGCTGTAGTGTTAGAGAACACTCTTGAGATTCCCTTGGACTGCAAGGAGCTCCCACCAGTCCATCCTAAAGTAAATCAGTCCTAAATATTCACTAGAAGGACCGATGTTGAAGCTGAAATTTCAACACTTAGGCCACCTGATGAGAAAGCTGACTCATTTGAAAAGACCCTGATGCTGGGAAAGATTAAGGGCAGGAGGAGCAGGGGATGACAGAGGATGAGATGGTTGGATGGCATCACCGACTCAATGGGCATGGGTTTGGGTGGACACAGGGAGTTGGTGATGGACAGGGAGGCCTGGTGTGCTGCGGTTCATGGGGTCACAAAGAGTCAGACACGACTGAGTGACTGAACTGAACTGAACTGAATTATCAGGACTGCAATAGCTGTAGGATTTTGAAGGCAGGGAAAGATCTCTTCCAAATAAGAGAGTAGGACACTCAGACCACCAGAAACTTGTGGGGAAATATTTGCCCATCCCAGCAACAAAGGAGTGCTTGGGTAAATCTTTTTGTTTTTCTTGTAGTACCCAAAATGGTACAGAATTGGGAGGAGAAGGCTCTGGAGTAGAAGGTCAGAACTGAGTGGGTAGCTCCTGTGTCAACCAAGAAATTCTCGGGCATACCTACCACATCCAGTTGGACCCTTGGCTCCAGCCCCGTGATGGTTATCTGTGACAGGCGGGCTGGCTGAAGTGGGCCACTTCACTCCTGTTGAACCATCGTGAGGGAAGGCTTGGTGCTTGCATTTGAAGCTCTTGGGTCCCAAGGGTAGAGTGCTGCCCAATGTCCCAATTGATGACATTTGTAGCAAGGCATTTCAGGAGACTTGTCACAGTTTAGACACTCTCTGGCCCAATGTCCTGCCTGTCTACAGATTAGGCATTTGCCTCGTGCTTTGTCCTTCAAGGACTCAGGATTTGCCAAAGGGCTTCCCTTGAGGCAGCCAGCTTCTAGGCATGCCTTGTCTCTTTCCTTCTCTTTCTTTCCTGGGCCTTGACCTCCCTCCCCTGTTCTTTTTTATAAAAGGTATTAGTGGCTGTCTGGACCATCTCATCTAAAGAGGAAGCAGGATCCTGCTGCTATAGCTATTGTAACTTTATCCTGATGTCTGATGTACATTGAGACAGGAATTTGTCCTTTAAAATCACCTGTCCTTTGTAAGAGTCTAAGTCCAGATTGGTAAACTTTTGGAGGCCCTGTTTTAGACTTTACAGAAAGGCAGTGGTGTTCTCTTTGGACTCCTGAGTTATTGCTGAGATCAGGCATGGTCCCTCAACTAATAGGCTTCCTTCTGTTTCCATGGGTCAGCTTCCTTAGGGGTGAGTCTTCCTGAAGCTTTTCCTACCCAGTACTGTTGCAACCTGAGAGTCAGGCATCTCCGGGTCAGGGTGCAGATCCCCACACAGGATGAGGCAACCTCCTGTAGATCCAGTCCCCAAGCTGGGTGAGGCATATGAGCTTCTCAAGAATTGGATCCCTGGGCATATCAAGGAAGGTCGACCTCCTGGGACCCCCAGACTGGAGGATTCCTGAGCAGGTTGGGGTGTGATAACCTCCTGAGGACCATATCCCTAAGCAGGTTGAGGCAGGTTGACCTCCTGGGATCCCCAAGCTGGAGTTGGGAGTCCCCAAGGCTCTAGTGTGACTAGTGCTGAGTAGGATTAAGGGGTAGTTATCTTAACTCATTGCCAGTTTGTCTAGCGTGAATGGGAATAGATACAATGATGGAAAGACCAAGGAGTGGGTGGTTCCCCAGTTGCTGGAATGATCCTACCACTCATCGGCATATGAAATCACTCAGCTCACAAAAACTAACCATACCACATTTCATGGCCACTGCATACACCGTCCGTGATGGCCCACACTCTGTGGACTGTGTGTCTCTCTAAATCTTAACAGATCTACCTCTTACCTATCACTGTGTAGCTCACTGAATTCTTTCTGCAATAAGACATCAAGAACCTGACCTTCATTAGGTCTTAAAACCAGGCACCGTGGGTTTTGGCCGGGTTAAAGTCCTGGTCGGACACGACTGCGTGACTAAACATAGCACAGAGTCCCTGCCACATGGGTTTGATTCCCAATTGGGCAAACAGTTTCAAACACAACTTTCAGAAATGGAAGGAAGATGGCCTGCCCAATCCTTTGTAAACAGTGGCATAGATGGCAGAGGAACTGAAGGATGGGAGGAAAAAGCAGTGGGAAAAACATGCCAAGGAACCCCTTTCATAATTTGCCGGAAAAACTGCTAAATGCCTGACCTGTGTCTACAATTTTCATTGGCCTGATCCTTGGCACAAAAGAGATTAAGGGCAGCAGAACTCTCACCCACTTGGACAACAGCTACTAAGGCGCGGCAGATAGTGGGGCCTTCAGAACACACTGGGGAGTAGCCCCTGCCAGATTTCCTCAGCTGCACCCACGGCCACTCACCTGTTCACAGGGGGTTCGGGGAAACAAGAAACAAGAGATTGCAAAGGAATGAGGACTTGGTTAGCTGTATGTCCTTCCAGCCGTAGGTGTGAGGACCTCCTACCTTAGCTAGAGTCTTCTGGAGTCTGAGCTGTGTGAGCTTTCTGCCGGGTTTGCTTTGGCTGTCCCAGTCTCCAGCACGCTGGGCTTCTTGTCACTTCCACTGCACTGGGTTTCCTTCACCTTCAGCTTCCACAGCGTGAGCTGTTGCCAAGGTGGGCTTCTGCTGGGCTTGGTCTCCGCCTCACTGGGGCCAAGCGGAGGTTGCTTCAGCCAGGTTCCATCCGAGACACTGCACCAGATATGTCCTGAGAGTGTGCAAGTTCCTTGGCTCTGTCTAGCTAGAGCGAAGGTTTGATACTGCGGGCCAGTGTTACAGCTTGGTTACAGCTCAGAGTTTTATTCCACAAGCAAAGGGAAGTACACCCTCGAGTCATGAAGGTGGCCCAGCCCCAAGGGAGAGGCCTCACTCAGTCTTGGCTTCCTCCATTTATACTTTGTTTACTCCCCACTGAGCCTGCCCTATGTAAATTGGGCTAGCCTGGAGGGCTGTTTGCTTTACCTGAGGTTCTCACTCTGGTTCTCTGATTTTCTTTTGTTCCATTTTTATGGTTTTTTTTTTCCTTTCTTTGCATTTTACCCACCGCCATTTTGGACTCTGTTTTCCTATTCTGACTACCTAACATTTGGATCCTTAATCTTTTTTTTTTTCTGATGAATCTGGCTGAATGCTTATCAATCTTTTATTCTTTTAGAAAACCATTTCTTGGTTTCATGAATCTTTTCTGTTGTTTTTCTTTTCATTTCTGTTTTATTTATCTCTTCTCTGGTCTTTATTATTTCCTTCATTATGTTGATTCTGGGTTTTGTTTGTTCTTCTTTATCTAATATTCTTGCCTGGAAAATCCTGTGGAGGGAGAAACCTCACAGGCGACAGTCCATGGGGTCGCAAAGAGTAGGACACGACTGAGCAACTTCATTTTATTTTCTACTTTTCTTTATCTAATACCTCCAGATGTCAAGTTACACTGTTTATTTGAGTTTTTCTGCTTTTCTGAGGTACTGTTATACTATATATTTATAAAATTATCTCCTAGAGTTAGTTTTGCTGTATCCCATACTTTTGCAAAGTTGTGTTGTCATTTGTATTTGTCTTAGGCTTTTTATGATTTCCTCTTTGATTTCTTCATTGAACCAGTGGTTTCTTGGTAGCATGTTGTTTAATGTTCACATCTTTGTGCTTTCCCCATTTTTCTTCATAAAGTTGATTTCTAACCATTGTGGTTAGAAAAGTTCTTGATTTAACTTTTATCCTTTATAATTTATTTAAACTTCTTTTATGGCCAAAATATTATCTATTCTGGAGAAAGTTTTATGTGCAGTTGAAAAGAATGTATATTCTGCTGTTTTTGTGTGGAAACTGTAGATTTCAATCAAATACACCTGGTCTGTTATTTATGGCCACTATTTCTTTAAGTTTCTGATCTTGATGATGTAAATGGGATGTTAAAATTCCCTATACTTAATTATGGGCTTCCCTGATAGCTCCCTTGGCAAAGAATCCACTTGCAATGCTGGAGGCCTGGGTTTGATCCCTGGGTTGGGAAGCTCTGTTGGAGAAGGGATAGGCTACCCACTCCTGTATTCTAACCTGGAGAATTCCATGGACTGTATGGGTTCACAAAGAGTGAGACATGACTGAGTGACTTTCACTTTCATACTTCATTATGGGATTATTATCAATTTATCCCTACATATTTCTTAATATTAGCTATATTTAGGTTATTCCACTAATAGGTATATAACTAAAGGACTTGAAGACTTATATCCATTACAGTGAACAAATGAACAAACAAACAAGCTTGAACATGAATATTCATAGCAGCATTATTTATAATTAGGACTTCCTTGGTGGCTCAGATGGTAATAAATCTGCCTTCATTGTGGGAGACCTGGGTTCTGTCTCTGGGCCAGGAAGAGCCATTGGAGAAAGAACTGGTGACTCCCTCCAGTATCCTTGCCTGGAGAATCCCTTGTTCAGAGGAACCTGGTTGGCTACAGTCTATGGGTCACAAAGAGTTGGACACGACTGAGCAACTGATGCACAAAAGGTAGAAACTACACAAATATCTGGCCATCAACTGATCAATAAATAATCAAACTGTGATATATTCCTTCAATGGAATATTTATCAATCATCAAAGTGAATGAATTCTTGATACATGTAACAATATGGGTGAATACTATGCTAAATGAAAAAGGCACAAAAGACCATGTGTTTTACAATTCCACTTATGTGAAATGCTCAGGATAGTGAATTCATAGAGACACTGAGCAAATTAGTGGTTGCTAGGTGTTGGAGAAGGTAGATAATTGAGAATGACTACAAATGGATATAGATTTTCATTTGGATGATAGACGTGTTCTAGAATTAGATAGTGGGTGATTACACAACCCTACAAATATACTAAAAAACATTGAAGTGTACACTTTAAAAGGGTGAATTTTATGGGATGTAAATTATATCTCAAAAAACAATGAAATTATGCATCTAGATAAAATCATCCATTGACATTAAAACTATTAGTTGAAAGGTTGATGAGGAATTTGTAATATATGAATCTATCTGACAGGCAGTGGATTTATTCAAAATTGGACTTTTAAAGTGCCTTTTGATATTATACAGTGGAAAGAACACACCGTATAGATAGGATTCTTTCTAAAAAATTGAACATGGATTTATCAAGTCTATAAGATTGTAGGAAATATGAAGGATAGATAGACATATTAAATTATGTTTATGTCTGTATATATGTATATATATATATATATATATATATACACCACAAGAATATAAGAAATCAAATCAAGAAGGTGGGAAATTCAATAAGAAAGCAATTCAATCTTTTTGATAAACAAGTGTTCTGAAAAAAAAAAATGTAGGGAATGGTAATGCAGACTCAAAGAGACTTAACACATAAGAGACATAAAAATTTGAACAAGAAAAAAGATATTTTTCCAAAAATTTAGGAAAATGTGCATGTCAGATATTAGAAGATATTAAGAAATTATTATAACCCTTAAAGTTCATAATTCATTAATAACATCTAACACTAAACCTGTGAAACTTTGCATATTATTGACTATGGGTGATAACTGCTGCTTGCGATTCATAGTACTATTTCTTCTCTTTTGTGTATGTTTGAAAATTTCCCCATAATACAAAATTAAAAAACAATAAGCCTAATATTCAGTGGCAATTTATCAGTATTAATGAATTCACCTTCTGATCTATAATTGCTTTGCTGGAGAAGGCGATATTGAGTCAATAAGATTTTAGGCCTTAGAATTAGAAACACTTTGGTTTAATATGGCTTTGCTATGTTTAAAGCACTATTACCTTGGACAAGTAATATACTTTTCTGGATCAGTTTTCGCATTTATGAACAAGAATAATATTACCCACTTAAGGAAGTTTTGGAGAAACATGTGTAATATATTTGACATAGAATAAATGCTCTATCAATGTCAATTATCTTAGAACTTGACACAAAGTAATCTCTATTGAATATGACTCCTAAATTAAAAAAAGGTATATATATTTTTCAATTTTAAGTTAATTCTTATTAAAGGTCAATCAATGATCATCCCCTAACTCCTCATGAATCTCCATAATGTATTAGGGAAACCAAAATAGGCAACTCATAATATGTGAAAACAATTTGACAGTTTCTGATTTTGTTAAGGAGCTGCCTGATACAAGGTGTCCCTATTTGGAACAAAATCATGACACTAAAAATGCCGAGCAGCTTATTTCTGAAGGAAAAAAACACAAAAAAAAACCTGCTTTAAGATATTGGAGGTGGCAGGGTGGGGGGGAAGCCAAACTATTCCAGCCATTAACAGTAAATTCAAAGTGAGGTTTTGATCCTGTCTTCCTTCATGAGATTAGCCATCTTAAAGGTAAATTCAAGATACTATACAGAAATTTTGATAAGCATTCTTGCTTTACTTTAGCTTACTTGTCCCCAATTTTGAATCATTTATCACCTCATTTCCAAGAGCCAGAAGCTATTCAGATAGCTTGTATCTCAAACCTATCAATCATTTCCATATGTATAGATTGTTTTCCTCATTGAAGACGGTAAAGAAAAGGAACATGAGCTCAAGGGTTGAATTGCGTAATCTCTCCTTTATGATGTCCTATTACCTTTGCCAATTGTCGCTTTATTTTCTTCATAATCAATACCATAGATAGTTTTTATATTTTTCAATCCTATAGTTCTGTTTTCATTTAATAGAAAACTGGTACATGTTCTTTCTATAATTTAAATTTATTTATTTTTAATTGGAGGATCACTGCTTAACAATTTTGTATTGCTTTCTGCCACATGCCAGCCACAGCTATACATATGCCTTGAGCCTCCCTCCAACCTCCACGCGTCCCACCCCTCTAGGTGTATACAGCACCAGATCTCAGCTTCCTGTGGCTTGGAGTGAATTTCCACTGGCTGTCTAATTTTACGTACGGTGATATATATGTTTCTGTGCCACTCTTTCCGTACCTTCTGCTTCCCCCACTGTGTCTCTTTTCTACGCCTACCTCTCCACTGCTGCCTTGCAGATAGTCTCATTAGTACCAGCCTTCTAGAGTCCATATATGTGTGTTAACATATGATGCTTGTTTTTCTCTTTCTGAGTCACATCACTCTGTATAATAGGTAATAAGCTCTAGGTTCATCCACCTCATTAGAACTGACCTGAATGTGTTCCTTTTAATGGCTGAGTAATATTTCATTGTATATATGTACCAAACTTTATCCATTCATCTGTCGATTGACATATAGGGTGCTTCTGTGTCCTAGCTATTGTAAATAGTGCTGCAGTGAACACTGGGGAACATGCCTGTTTCATATTCTTTATGAAGAAAAACCCAGAGTCTTTGAAAATCTCCTATGTATATATTTTCTTTATCTTTGCATATTTGAAAGTCCGGCTCATGAACTGGGAAAGCAAATTAATTTAAACATTTCATTAGTCCTTATTCTGAGACTGAAATTACTTAGTAATATAACATTAAATATATTTAAATTAAATAATTTGAGTTTAATATAGTCTATATTAAATGTACACCTTTGTTTATTTTAAAATTAATAGAAGCAAATAGTAAAAAGTGGAAATGGAATAAAACAATTTACACTAAAACAACAAAAAATAGAATGAAAGCTACATTTCCCTTATCAACTAACCAATCCTTTCAATCAGAAATGTGTAGATTATTTTACAACAAAATATTCTATGTATTATTGTGCCACCTTCTTTCTAGTTAACAATGTATTTTAGTGATTTTCCAAATCAGGAGAAATAGTTGTAAGTCATTTGCCTTAAAGAATACACAGTATTTCAATTTAAAACTGTACCAAGATTAATTTTAATTACCCTATTTAGATAGTTTATTTTTATTTATAGATTGATGATATTGAAAGGAATGCTGTGGTAAATATCCTTCCATTCGCATCATGGCAAAGTACTGCAGCTTCTTAGAGAGTTGGATTGCTAGTGTAACTGGTACATTTACGTCCAAATCAGTTTCTGAAATATTTGCATTAATTGACAATGATAGCAAAAATAATACCTGTGTCTAAGTTTTTCAAATCCTTTGTTTTTACCAAATATATGCAAGTTTTATTTTACTCCAATGGGTAAAACATAATAGTTTGCAATTTTATTTCTCATATTTTTCAGGTTATGTGTGATACACAGCATTTTCATATATTTGGGAGACTTTATTTTGTTTAATTTTGTTTTATTTCATATTTTTGTGTCAAGCTATTGTTATCTTTTTCCCAATTTTTCCTTTTTTATAATTTATCTATATAAGAACAAATTTGAAGAGATTAGCCTTTTGTCTCTAGGAGATATTGCAATTATTTCCACAAGACTGTCATTTCAGTATTGAATTTATTTATGATTTTTTTTTCATATTTGAAATCTATTTTGGTTTTAAAAATATTTTCTATTTTTGTTGTGTTCAAGATTTTTTTTCTAATTTATTAAAACTATTAGGTTCTATGTAGAATAAATGACCTTTATCTTGAATGATTTTTTAAAAATTAAAAGTTCTGTTAGATTTAATCATTTTACTTTTATGGCTTCATTTAAAATTTTTTCCAAATGTTCCTCATTACAAGAATGTTTTAAAATGCTGCCATGCTAATTTTGGAGCTTTTCTACCTTTTTTTTGTGAAAAAAAATTTCCAAGGAAGTAAGTATTTTTTTAAATTGCATTAGTCAATGTGCTTATGTCTATTTGGTGCTTGGTATTCTCTTCAGTATATTGTTTCATTTAGCTATGTGTCTGTTGTGCACATATATTGAGAGCTAACTGTTTTAATCACTAGGACTTTAGAAAAATTTCTAATATTTGCTAATGCTTGTTTGTTTCCATTGCCTTTCTTCTGTGTATTTTACTTGATTTTTCTATCATGCTTATATTTTCAGAGGAGATAAACCAAGAGTCTGTAACTTTGAGACAAAACTTGGAAAAAAATTAACCAAGGTAGCTGTGGATTTTGGGACCAAATTTAAAGAGAGAAGAAAGCCCATTCAGGTGAGTCTCAAATTCATAATTGCTTTTAATTTGGAGGCATTTTTTCTGATTTGTAAATGGCTTGGGCCAAAGGTAAGAACTCAAGCAAAATGGCTTTGGGGGCCTCATGTGGCTGGGGTGAGAAATATTTAAGTGGGAAGTCATTTCAGGGGGAAAACAAAACAAAACCCAAAACAGAAAAACTATTAGCTGCAGACTCTATTGGGAGGATGAGCCACTTTTAACAAAAGGCTTCAGCTTCAGATGCCACTGACTAGCAAGGGCAAATGTGGTTCCAAGTGAGTGGCACAACTGTTCTTCCTTCCACCCTCTTCTTTCAAAGCAGCTCCATGCGTGGTGTTCCGCCACGATGCTCTTGACTGCTTTTTGGTTATACTGAACTTAGTCACAAGAGGATATTTTATTAGTCACCGGTGAGTTCCTTCAAATTGATCCCACCAACACCATATTTTGCAGATATTCTTTTGTTTTTCATATCATAGAGCCTGCCCTATTCCCTAATTTTGTACTGATACTGTTTGTTTGTTTGTTTTTTCCCAATTTGTCTTTATCTTTTGTTGATTCTTTAAGGTTGGGATACATCTGTGGCAGCTGGTATTTCACATCCATCTTTTCTATATATTATCCTCAAATTATTTGTAGAATATTTTCCATAATGTCTAAAATGCTTCTTAAATTTGAATTTTCTACTTCCTCTTATTAAAACAACTTTTTTTTCTCTCATAAGTGCAATTTTAGAAAAAAAAGATAATACTAAGAAAGCATTTGGTTTTTTACTCTTTCTGATAATTTTGAGGCAGCTAGCTAAAGATAACTTTTGTATTATGTGTCAAAATCTATAAAGGGTCTAAGATTTTACCCTACGTGCAAGGTTACAAGTCAGCCTTCCACACTTTCACGGGTACTGGCAGAGGCCATAAGACACCAGACAATAGGCAGTTTGGCTCATGATTCAGCAGGACACATTCAGCGTCAGATTTATGTCGGTTCTTCTTGCCGTTCACTCCCCAATGGCAATGCAGAGAAGTCAGGTAGATGTTGCATGCACAGGGCATTTGTCCATTTTTAAAGAATCTCAAGCCTAGGAAATCCTACTATTTTACAGTAAGGGACAGCCACACTGCCCTTTGCCTCAGAAGGAGATTTTATCTCTCACTTCGAAGGCTGTTTTAAAATATATATGCATCTTAGTAAATATAGTCCAGAGAAAAAGGAACAATTACTAGTAGTATCTTGTTATTCATAAGATATGCATATTTCATAAAATATGAAGGAACCACAAATTATCTCCCAACATGAACAAAACCAAAAATTGAACACACACACACACACACACACACACACACACACCTATCTGTTTAAAGGTATCAGAAGCTATTATGCTAGACAGGGCATAGAAAACAAGGCCTCCTTACTTGGGAGTGGGAGAGAAACCTAAAGAGAGATTACACTATAGGTTGGACATACAATTTAATTTTTCTCAACTGTTGCAGATTGATCAAAATAAAAAATATATATATGTCTACTCTGTATCTAGGAAAGCACAAATAGAAAACAAAGGTGTACCTGAAAGCACTTTTCTCTAACCTGACTTTTTGCTAATTTGATCAGTTTACTGAAGCTAGAAGAATTTTGCATAATCAGTTTTCTCCTCTGACCATTCACATATCCTCCATCTATCTGGAAAAATGATGATCACCCAACCTGGAAAGCATATGTACTGGAAATGATTGCATGCGTGCATGCACAATCACTTCAGTCCCATCTGATGCGTTGCGAGCCTATGGGTTGCATGTAGCCCAGCCGTCTCCTCAGTCCATGGGATTCTCCAGGTAAGAGTACTGGAGTGGGTTCCTGCTTCCTCCTCCAGGGCATCTTTCCAATCCAGAGGTCAAACCCACAGCTCCTGCGGCTCCTGCATTGCTGGTGGATTCTTTATGGCTGAGTCCCCTGGGAAGCCCAGGGAACCTGGTACTTGGGGTCGTATTCAGGCATGTTTACCTATTAGGTGAGCTTTGATCCACCCATGTGCCTTCAGCTTTCCATGCCATTACTATTCTTTCACTTGAAAATAAATATACTATTATTTACTTAATGGGCTTCCTTGGTCATGAAGATCACTGCCCAGACCTTCATGACCCAGATAATAACAATGGTGTCATCGCTCACCTAGAGCCAGACATCCTGGAATGTGAAGTCAAGTGGGACTTAGGAAGCATCACTATGAACAAAGCTAGTGGAGGTGATGGAATTCCAGTTGAGCTATTTCAAACCCTGAAAGATGATGCTGTGAAAGTGCTGCACTCAACATGCCAGCAAATTTGGAAAACTCAGTAGTAGTCACAGGACTGGAAAAGGTCAGGTTTCATTCCAATCCCAAACAAAGGCAATGTGAAAGAATGCTCAAACTACTGAACAATTGCACTCATCTCACACACTAATAAAGTAATGCTCAAAATTCTCCCATCCAGGCTTCAGCAATACGTGAAATGTGAACTTCCACATGTTCAAGCTGGTTTTAGAAAAGGCAGAGGAACCAGAGACCAAATTGCCAACATCCCCTGGATCATCAAAAAACAAGAGAGTTCCAGAAAAACATCTATTTCTGCTTTATTTTCTATGCCAAAACCTTCTACTGTGTGGATCACAATAAACTGTGGAAAATTCTGAAAGAGATGGGCATACCAGACCACCTGACCTGCCTCTTGAGAAACCTGTGTGCAGGTCAGGAAGCAACAGTTAGAACTGGACATGGAACAACAGACTGGTTCCAAATAGGAAAAGGAGTACATCAAGGCTGTATATTGTCACCCTGCTTATTTAACTTACATGCAGAGTGCATCATGAGAAACACTGGGCTGGAGGAAGCACAAGCTGGAATCAAGATTGCCGGGAGAAATATCAGTAACCTCAGATATGCAGATGACACCACCCTTACGGCAGAGAGTGAGGAAGAACTGAAGAGCATCTTCATGAAAGTGAAAGAGGAGAGTGAAAAAGTTGGCTTAGAGCTCAACATTCAGAAAACTAAGATCATGACATCTGGTCCCATCACTTCATGGCAGATAGATGGGGAAACAGTGGCTGACTTTATTTTTCTGGGCTCCAAAATCACTGCAGATGGTGACTGCAGCCATGAAATTAAAAGATGCTTACTCCTTCGAATGGAAAGTTATGACCAACCTAGACAGCATAATAAAAAGCAGAGACATTACTTTGCCAACAAAGGTCTGGCTAGTCAAGACTATGCTTTTTCCAGTACTCATGTATGGATGTGAGAGTTGGACTGTGAAGAAAGCTGAGTGCTGAAGAATTGATGCTTTTGAACTGTGGTGTTGGAGGAGACTCTTGCGATTCCCTTGGACTGCAAGGAGATCCAACCAGTCCATCCTAAAGGAGATCAGTCCTGGGTGTTCATTGGAGGGACTGATGCTGAAGCTGAAACTCCAATGCTTTGGCCGCTTGTTCTGAAGAGTTGACTCATTGGAAAATACCCTGATGCTGGGAGGGATTGGGGGCAGGAGGAGAAGGGGATGACAGAGGATGAGATAGCTGGATGGCATCACCAACTCAATGCACATGGGTTTGGGTAGACTCTGGGAGTTGGTGATGGACAGGGAGGCCTGGCATGCTGTGGTTCATGGGGTCGGAAAGAGTCGGACACGACTGAGCGACTGAACTGAACTTCCCTGGTAGCTCAGACAGTAATGAATCTGCCTGCAGTTCAGGAGACCCGGTTTAGATCTGTGCCTCAGGAAGACTCCCTGGAGAAGAACATGGCAAACCGCTCCAGTATTCCTGTCTAGAAAGTCTCATGGACAGAGGGGCCTGTCTGGCCACAGTCCATGAGGTTGGAAGAGTCATACAGGACTTAGTGACTAAACCACTTATTTACTTTCCACAATTGTTAGGATGATTAAGTAATTTAATAGAGAAAATGTCCTTAGTACTAAACACATAGAAAAGCTCGTTAAGTAAGCTGTCATTATTATCAGGAAAAATAAAGAAATATAACCACTGTGTAGATAGGCCTGGTAATTTAATTTAATCAAATCTGTTAGGAAACAATGAGCTAAATTACCAAGCAAGTATATTACTCTAAATGTAGATTTCTCATAGTAAATATTAGATATCAAAGCGAAATAAAATAGTCATAGAGTTTAAGAGTTATCAATGGTTATATAATGACTGTATACCAAGTAATATGTAATTTATATATTAATATAATATAATATTCAGTGGACCTGACTTTGAGTAAAATCCAGGAGTTGGTGATGGACAGAGAGGCCTGGCGTGCTGCAGTCCATGGGGTCACAAAGAGTCGGACTTGACTGAGCGACTGAACTTAACTGAACTGAACTGATAATATAATACATGTTCAGATATTTCTAAAAAAGCATATGCAATTCTCATAAATGGGAGAAATGGATATGACTCCCTAAGGAACAAATTTAAACTCTTATGAAATAATCAAAATGAAAGAGTCAGGGTTATTTTAAAATCATATTAATTTTCATATGAAAATATTTAAATTAATTAATTATAGCATAAGTAGAAATGTACTCTAAATTTTCAAGAGTAAGATTTAATGTATGTAGCAATAGTAAGAAAACAAAAAAGAAACAAAAGTCAGCTTATAAAATAGTAATCAACCAATCTACAATGAAATAAAGATTAATGAGATCTTTTAGACTGAAAATCCTACTCAAATTCTCTCATATTACAAATAACTCAATATAAGCAAAGGTAAGTAAGCCAGGGAAATGTAAACATAAAATGATCAGATATTTTAGTATCAATATAAAATATGCAATAGAATGTAATAGCATAGCTGAAAATTAATGTTCATTTTAATGAAAAAATGTTCAATATGTAGTGGAAAAGTTCATTCAGTCTCAATTTATATAAAACTTATATTGCTAATTACAGTGGCAAAGTAGACTAAAGATACAGTTGAGTTTTCTAAACATTTTTCTCATTTTGAATGTGTCAGATTCAGGAATAAATAAAAACATGGAGAATGCAAGCATTTCAATTAAAGATTGCTTTCAAAATTCATATCATACAAATAACTTTATTAAAATTCATGTAATAATTATAAATGTTACCACATGTAAGAAAAGTTTAAGTGGTGGTAAGTTTGGAATAAGTGTTTGACAAGGATATAGGCAAAACTGTAACCATATTCTACTAATAAATGTGTGAATGGATCAAATTTTGTGGAGGAGAAATAGGATCATGGTAATATATGTGCATATATTTACCCGTATCAGAGTTATTTTCAAAGCATGTTCCATTTGACCAGAAAATATTACCTTTAGGAGTTCACCCTTAATGTAAAAACTGAAAATTTCATAAAATCTTAGATACAGAGATAACTATGTTACAAATTTATAATAGCAGCAAATTATTACAGAAGCAGTCTATGTATACCTATGTGTATTTCTTAAATGACTCTCATGCACTCTCATAATGCAGCCCAGATAAAGAAAGTGAATACTCAATACCTATTTGAACGTGCAGAAGAAAAAATACCTGCCAATGGTTCCTTTATTTTTAAAATTGTGGCTTAAATTGAATAGCTTTCAACAGAGATGGAATTTTAAAATAAACAGCTATTTCAGGTATATTAGAATATAGCATTGTCATGTCTTACTTGTGAAAAATAGTTTAAACCTTCTTGCAATCAGCTGTGTGTATTTAAATTACATATATTTTCTCTGAGCATTCTAGTTCTTAAAACTTTTTCTCAGAGTGATATTTGAATAAATTTATACAGATATACATATAAGGATATCCTCTGAGCAATATGTAATAGTTTAAAACAGAAGCAGCCTATAGGACTATCAAATAAGGTTTGGTTTAGTATTATTTTATATCCTCTATGTAAAAAAAGTATGATGCATTTTAAAATTCGCACCTATAATAGAACCATCTGAATTGGTATGTACATAGCATCAAATTCATATGAATTTAGCTCCCTATTTAGTCAATAAATGTAAAACATGTTGGTAGATAGTATCAACAGTGTCATATTTGAGAGAGAAAGAGAGTGAAAAAGGGAGAAGGAAGGGAGGAAGGCAGAATTAGTAAGCCTGTATACTAAAACATCAGTGATGTGTCATTTGACATAGGATTTGTAGAGATCTTTCCTTTCTATCTAAAGCAAAACATGGAAGAGATTTTTACATATTGCCTTATCTTAAAACAGTTATTTTGTACTACTTTATTATAAAAATAGTATAAAATAATAATATTTTCTTATGTTTTTATTTTTCTATGAAACATTATTTTTAAACAATTTTAAAGGGAAAATAAAAAACATCTTTGTATGACTTCAAAGTATACTGTACAATTTTATTATTTTCTAATTGATGTACAATAAGAAAATATATTTTTCATTTAACAAATCAAGGTACTATGAACTATTCCTTAGAAATGTATTACCCAGGGTAAAAGTATGTTTCAACATAGTTTTTTTCCCATGAGTTTGCTTTGATACTTTTTCTTAGTTCTCAATAGTATATATTATTTATTTCATAAAGAACGGAATGCATATCACTGCAGCAAATGGATAATATATAAGATGCACTTTCTCTTATTCCCTTTTTCCAGGCATCAATATTTTTAATACTGCTAATAATTTTACATTTTAAATGGTACCACCAATTCCAAAGGTAATAATTAAAAGATGAATCTCAAAGGAACTGGATGAGTAGAAAATCCATGTAAGTCACTGCCATGTATTTAGTGCCATTTTTTCCATTAGGCCTTATGATCTTGAACATACATGTGAAGAAAATTTATTTGATTATCAAAACTGTTACCCCTCCTGAATGTAGTTACATCAATTCTTCTGTAGTTCTATTCATGTACATATATGGAAAATTTTGGTATAAAAAGCAACCACCTTAAGGTACTAACCTATGGTGATAACACATTTTATGGAACAGTATTATAGTGATTTGTAATTATGGGCAGATCATGACTTGTCATAGTCTCTGAATGAAGAAACCAAACTATGGTGAATTTGGCACTTTCCCCCCAAATTCCACAAATAGTTATGCCTATCTCTAGCTGAAAGCACATTTCATAAAATATCCAGTACTTTAATTTTACTTATTTTTGAAAACTTCATCATTATAATTATAAAACATTTATTTTTAATGTACTTTATAGGAAATTATGTCTTATCTATGATAGAACTTACATGTAAATTTAAAAAAAGGAAATGTAAAATAAATAGGATATAATTATTAAGCTGAGATAGGATAGCTGTTTAGTTGCTAAATCGTGCCTGACTCTTTGCAACTCCACAGGCTGTAGCCAAACAGACTCCCGCATCTATGGAATCCTCCAGCAAGAATGCTGGAGTGGGTTGTCATTTCCGTCTCCAAGAGATAGGATACTGGTTATTCAAATAGATATGTAAACATGTTATAACTTCCTATCCAGCTGTCCAAACACAGTCACTTCAAAGCACCACAACCATGAAACTCCCCTCACCTTCGTAAGGAGAGAGAAACTTGGAAATATGGGCATAGAAGTACTAAAATGCAAGCAAAAATGAGCCAAAATAACAATATCATTTTACATAATTACAAAATAGAAGTTAAGAAGAAAAGGAACAAAAAGAACTGAGAATAATATAAAGCTCTCTTTCATTTTAAAGTCATAGTAGTTTTATAATTTAAACTCCCACTTTGGCAATAGTAATAGTAATAGATTCTTCAATCATTGTCCAGTTAAGAATCCTTCTTGGCCTCAGTTTTTTTTTATTTATAAAAAGTATCACAGCTCCATCTCCATTGAAAATTTGAGATTAAATGAGTTAATCTGACAAAAATCTCACAGAATTGCAGTTGACATATATTGAGCAGTGTGAATAAACTTTTACAATAACAATTGTGTTTAGGTACAGTCACAATGTCGTGTCTGACTCTCTGTGACCCCATGGACTGCAGCATACCAGGATACTCTCTCCTCACGGTCTTCTAGTTTGCTCAAATTCATGTCCAGTGAGTAGGCGGTGGTATATAAAGTGAGTAGGTGGTGGTATATAAACAGCTCACCTTCTGCTGCCCCCTTCACCGTTTGCCTTCAAACTTTCCCAACATCCGAGCCTTTTCCAATGAGTTTACTCTTCACATCAAGTGGTCAAAGTATTGGTTCTTCAGCTTCAGCGACAATCCTTCCAACGAATATTCAGGGTTGATTTCCTTTAGGATGGACTGGTTGGCTCTCCTTGCAGTCCAAGGGACTCTCAAGAGTCTTCTCCAACACCACAGTTCAAGGGCATCAGTTCCTCAGTGCTCAGGTTTGATTATGGCCCAACTCTCACATCTGTACATAACTAATGGAAAAAACATAGCTTCCACTAATTGAACCTTTATGAGCAAAGTGATATCTTTACTTTTTAATACACTATCTAGTTTTGTCATAGCTTTCCTACTGAGGAGTAAACTTCTTTTAATTTCATGGCTGCAGCCATCATCCACAGTGATTTTGGAGCCCAAGAATATTAAATCTGTCACTGCCTCTCCTTTTTCTCCATCTGTTTACCATTAAGTGATGGGACCAGATGCCATGATCTTAATTTTATTTTATTTTTTGAATGTTGAGTTTCAAGCCAGCTTTTTCACTCTCCTGTTTCACCTTCATCAAGAGGCTCTTCAGTTCCTCTTCACTTTCTGCCACCAGAGTGTTATCATCTGGATATCTGAGGTTGTTGATATTTTCCCCAGCAATCTTGATTCCAGTTGTGATTGATTCATCCTGGCATTTCACATGATGTACACTGCAAAGGAGCTACATAAACAGAGTGACAATATATAGCCTTGTCATACTCCTTTCCCAATTTTCCCAATTTTGAAACAGTCAAGTTCCATGTCCCTGTGAAGTCTTTCAGTCATATCTGACTCTTTGCAACCCCATGGACTGTAGTCTGCCAGGCTTCTCAGTTCATGGGATTTCCCAGGCAAGAGTAATGGAATGGGTTTGCATTTCCTTCTCCATTGAATCTTCCCGAACCAGGAATTGAGCCCTGGTCTCCCACATTACAGGCAGATTCTTTACTGTCTGAGCCACCAGAGTTTTTACTTTTCCTTCCTGACCTGCATTCAGGTTTCTCAGGAGACAGATAAGGTGGTCCGACATTTCCATCTCTTTAAGAATTTTCCTCAATTTATTGTGATCCACACAATCAAAGGCTTTAGTGTAGTCAGTGAAACATAAGTAGATCTTTTTTCTGGAATTGTCTTGATTTCTCCATGAGCCAATGAATGTTGGCAGTTTGATCTCTGGTTCCTCTATCTCTTTGAAACCTACCTTGTACATATGGGATTTCTCAGCTGACAAACTTCTGAAGCATATTTTGAAGGATTTTGAGTATAACCTTGCTAGCATGTGAGATGAGCTCAATCGTTTGGTAGTTTGAACATTCTTTGACACTGTCTTTCTTTGGGATTGGAATGAAGACTAATCCTTTTCCAGTTCTGTGGCCACTGCTGAGTTTTCCAAGTTTGCTGACATGTTGAGGACAGTCCTTTAATAGCACCATGTTTTAGCATTTTAGATAGCTCAGCTGGATTTCTCCACCTCCACTAGCTGTGTCCATAGCAATACTACCTCCTAAGGCTCACTTGGCTCCATCCTCCAGATGTCCAGCTCCAGGTGAATGAGCACACCACTGTGGCGTCCAGCCCATTAAGCCCTGTCTTGTATGGTTCTTCCATGTCTTCTTCCCATCTCTTCTGCTGCTGTTAGGTCCTTACCATCTCTTTCCTATATCATGCCTACCATTGAATGAAATGTTCTCTTAATGTCACTAGTTTTCTTGAAGAGATTTCTAGTCTTTCCCCTTCCATTGTTTTCCTCTATTTCTTTGCATTGTTCATTTAAGAGGGCCTTTTATCTCTCCTTGTTCTTCTCTGGATTATGGAGTTCAGTTGGGTATACCTTTCCATTTCTCCCTTGCCTTTGCTCCTCTTCTTTCCTCAGCTGTTTGTAAAGCCTCCTCAGACAACCACTCTGCCTTCTTGCATTTCTTTTTTCTTTGGGATTGTTTTGGTCACTGACTCCTGTAAAATGTTACACATCTTCATCCATAATTGTGTTATTACATATTATACATTATAATATTTTGTTATCATATAATATAGTAGAAAATAAAAGATTATTATAGGTACTATGTCATATGTATCATTATATTTTATAAAAAGAAAATTTATTTGAAATATTATAAACCTAATGTGTATTAAAAAGGCATCAGTGGAATACTTATGGCAAATATTTTGTAAGTAGACAAAAGCCTCATTTTCTATGCATATTTATGTTTATAATTTGTTAGTATCTTATTATCCTGGAAACAGAAAAATAAAAATGTTCCTGAATATTCACAAAAGTTACATTGAAATACAGGTGCAAAATTTCTCAACAACTCTTATCAAGTAGAATCCAACTGTGTACAAAAAGAATTATACACCATGACCAAGTGGGATTTAGCCCAGATATTCAAGGGTGATTCAATGTTTAAAATCAATTACTGTAATCCATCACATCAACAGACTTAGCTGCAGAAAAAGCATCTGACAAAATTCAACACTCATTCATGATAAAAACTCTCAGCAAACTATGAATAGAAGAAAATTTCCTCAACCTAGTGAAGAACAGCTACAAAAACCTACAACTAGCATTATTCTTAATGTGGAGACTAGAAGCTTTCCCCCTAGTATCTAAGGTACAAGATATCATTACATCTTCTCTTTAATATTGTACTGGAAATATTAACCAATGTAATGTTTCAGCTAATGTAACAGGAGAAGAAAAGGAAATAAAAGGGATACATATTGGGAGGAAAGACATAAAGTTGTTTTTGTTCATAGATGACATACTCATCTATGTGAAAATTCCCAAAGTATTGACCAAAAAGCCTCCTTGGAACTAAAAAGTTTTGTAGCAGGGTTGCATTATGTAAGATTAATAGGCAAAAGTCAATTGTTTTCCTTTATATTAACAATAAGCAAGTATAATTTGAAATTAAAAACACAATACAGTTTATGTTACCACCTTCAAAAATAAATATTTCAGTGCATATTTAACAAAGTAAGTATAAGATCTATATAAAGAGAACTGCAATGCTCTGATAAATCAAAGAACTCTATAGATAAATATTTCATATTCACTGATAAAGAGTCATGGTTATCAAGATGTTAATTATTCTCAACTTGATCAATAGATTCAATGCAATCTCAACAAATGTTCAAGCAAGTGACTTTGAGAATATCTATAAACTGCTCCTAAAGCTGACATGAATGGCACAGACCTGCTATGACAGTTCCGTATTGGAGAGGAGGAACCAACTTGGATGACTGATACTGCCTGACTTCAAGGCTTGATATTTTGGTACATGATGCAAGGAGCTCAAACTGGTGCTCTGTGATATCTCAGAGGGAGGAGATGGGTTGGGAGGGAGGTTTAAGAGGAAGGGGATATATTTACTCCTTGACTTGCCAATCTCCTTTCTCAATCCCCAAATTTATTGTCTAGTGATGAGGATGGAAGCTAGAAAACTGCAAGATTAAGTTTAATTTTTTCATGTCAACCTATCCTCAAAATGCAAACATTTAAATAAAAAAGACTTTTTAAGACAAATGCCTTGGTTTCCATATCTGAGAGTGTCCTGCTTTTGGATGCTCTAGTCACAACAAGGCCCCCTGATCAGAACTTGTTCTTGATTCTGATGGCATTCATATAATGACTTTTAATGCTATGTAAGTATTTAGCTTGAATATTAGGAAATAAATCAGCATTGAGATGCACATTATGCAGTCTGATCTCTCTTCGGAGTTGCTCAAGGTGTGTGCAACTCTGATATAATATATAAAAGTTGGTTCCCCTTTATATCTTACTAACACTATGGCCAACTAGGAGTCTTGATCACGTTCTCCATCGAGCCACTGTGAAAGTCTATCCCTCAAACGCCTTCTGTGGGGTCACCAAGATCCTTGCTGTGTCAGGAAAAATGGAGGACTGCTCTCAACTCTGGGTCATACTATACACTATGTGGACATAAAAGTTAGCTTGGGGCCCTATCTCTGAATGATCTTGCTGCCAAGATTACATCTGCCTTGGGTCCACTCCTTTGATGAGTGGACCATTCCTCATCTCAGGGTTTCAATGAGAATGTGGAGCAAGTAACTCCTCCATTATGAGTTTTTAAAACTCAGAAGTATTGTCACCATGACACAAATCTTGCTACATTCCTTTCTTATCTCTACTTTTTTTCCTTATAAAAGCACTGTGAAAGAGGAAGAAGTCTTTTTTTTTTTAACTTTTATTTGTCCCGCCTTGTATATATGATTCCTTCTATGTTCTGCTGAGATGTAAGTGATGGAACCAGATGCCATGATATTGTTTTTGAATGCTGAGTTTTAAGGTAACTTTTTCACTCTCCTTTTTCACTCTCATCAAGAGGCTCTTTAGTTCTTCTTATCTTTATGCCATAAGGGTGGTGTCATCTGTGTATCTGAGGTTATTCATATTTCTCCCGGGAATCTTGATTCCAGCTTGTCCTGCATCCAGCCCAGCATTTTGCATGATGTATTCTGCATGTAAGTTAAATAAGCAGGGTGATAAAATACAGCGTTGACATAATCCTTCCCCATCTGGTTCTAACTGTTGCTTCTTGACCTGCATACAGATTTCTCAGAAGGGAGGTAAGGTAGTCTGGTATTCCCATCCCTTTAACAATTTTCCACAGTTGTGATCCACACAGTCAAAGGCTTTGGCCTAGTCAATGAAGGAGAAGATGTTTTTCTGGAATTCTCTTGCATTTTCGATGGTCCAGTGAGTGTCACTAATTTGATGTCTGGCTCCTCTGCCTTTTTAAAATCCACCTTGAAACTGGAAGTTCATGGTTCATGTACTATTGGAGCCTGGCTTGGAGATTTGTGAGCATTACTTTGCTAGGGCAACTGACTTTTTCCACTCCTGTGTCCACTTCTGTGTTTTCCAAATTTGCTGGCATATTGAGTGCAGCACTTTCACAGCATCATCTTTTAGGATTTGAAATAGCTCCACTGACATTCCATCACCTCCACTACCTTTGTTTGTAGTGATGCTTCCTAAAGCCCACTTGACTTCACATTCCAGGATGTTTGGCTCTAGGTGAGTGATCACACCATCATGATTATCTGGGTCATGAAGATCTTTTCTGTGTAGTTCTGTGTATTCTTGCCACCTCTTCCTAATATCTTCTACTTCTGTGAGATCCATAACGTTTTTTTCCTTTATTGAGTCCATCTTTGCATGAAATTTTCCCTTAGCATCTGTAATTTTCTTGAAGGTATTTCTGCTGCTGCTGCTAGTCGCTTCAGTCGTGTCTGACTCTGCGACCCCATAGACGGCAGCCCACCACTCTCCCCTGTCCCTGGGATTCTCCAGGCAAGAACACTGGAGTGGGTTGCCATTTCCTTCTCCAATGCATGAAAATGAAAAGTGAAAGTGAAGTCGCTCAGTCGTGTCTGACTCTTCGCGACCCCATGGACTGCAGCCCACCAGGCTCCTCTGTCCATAAGATTTTCCAGGCAAAAGTACTGGAGTGGGGTGCCATTGCCTTCTCCCAAAGGTATCTCTTGTCTTCCCCATTGTGTTTCTTTTCTCTACTTTTTTGCACTGATCCTTGAGGAAGGCTTCCTTATCTCTCCTTGCTATTCTTGGGAACTCTGCATTCAGACTGATATACCTTTGCTTTTCTCCTTTGACTTTTGCTTATCTTCTTTTCTCAGCTATTTGTAAGGCCTCCTCCGACAACCACTTTGCCTTTTTGCATTTCTTTTTTCTTGGGGACTCTCTTAATTGCTTCATCTTGTACAATGTTGTGGACTTCTGTCCACAGTTCATCAGGCACTCTATCAGATCCAATCCTTTGAATCTATCTGTCAATTCCATTGCTTAATCATGATGTATTTGATTTAGGTCATGCCTGAATTCCATGGACTATATAGTCCCCATGGGGTTGCAAAGAATTGGACACACCTGGGCAACTTTCACTCAAATATTAATGGTCTAGTGGTTTCCCCTACTTTCTTTAAGTATGAATTTGACAATAAGGTGTACATGATCTTACTCAAAGTCAGCATCTGGTCTTGTTTTTGCTGACTGTATAGAGCTTCTCCTTCTTAGGCTGCAAAAACTTATATGCAATCTGATTTCAATATTGACCATTTGGTTTTGTCCATGTATAGAGTTGTCTTTTCTGTTGTTAGAAGAGGATGTTTGCTATGACCAGTGCATTTTCTTGCCAAAATTCTGTTAGCCTTTGCCCTGCTTCATTTTGTACTCCAAGGCCAAATTGACCTGCTACTTCAGGTATCTCTTGACTTCCTGCTTTTGCATTCCAGTCCCCTGTGATGAAATGGACATCTTTCTCAGGTGTTAGCTCTAGAAGGTCTTGTTGGTCTTCATAGATCCATTCATCTTCAGCTTCTTCGGTGTTACTGGTAGGGGCATAGACTTGGATTACTGTGATATTGAATGGTTTACCTTGGAAATGAACAGAGAACATTCTGTCATTTTTAAGATTGCACCCAAGTAGTGCCTACTGGACTTGTTGACCATGAGGGCTACTCCATTTCTTCTAAAGGATTCTTGACCACAGTAATAGATATAAGGGTCATCTCAATTAAATTTGCCCATTCCAGTCCATTTTTGTTCACTGATTCCTAAAACATTGATGTATTACTGACAAAACATATATGAAATATATTGCTAACAAGACATATACAACTCAAAGATTATTTTTGAAAGTATTAAATCACAAGAGCTGACAGTATGATATGAAAGTGAGATACGTAAATATTAAATGCAATAGTGTATGAGAAATAGTACTCTCCCTGAGTGTGGAGTATCAGGTGAGATGCTATATAAAAGGAAACCTTAACTCAACTCAACCATGCATAATTATTTATCAAGGGACAAGCAGGAAAGACGCTTCCATCCATGCAAGGAGGAAGAATACTTACAAAGAAGGTGAGACATGATATAATTTGAAGCTGAACCATGGGACATGATACTGGACCATGTCCACTAACAAATCTAATATGGTCTGAGCTAAGGGAAGGTAGGTTTCATTGTACCAGCTGTGAAAATTGTGTATGGAAGAGAAGAAGGGTGGAAGAGAAGAATTCACTTAGGAGGCCATTTACATGTTAAGTTAAAGACGGCTGAGGTGTCTAGGTAGAGTGTGCGTGAATACTAAGTCCCTTCAGTTGTGCCCAGCTCTCTGCCACCCTATGGACTGTAGTCTGCTATGCTCCATCATCCATGAGATTCTTCGGGCAAGAATACTGGAGTCGGTTGCCATGCCATCCTGCAGGGAATATTCCCAATCCAGGGATCAAGCCATATCTCTTATGCCTCCTGAATTGGCAGGAGAGTTCTTTACCACTAGCACCACCTTGGAAGACCAGATGGAGAGCATAAAATACTACAGTTCAGAGAAAAGATCAGGATTCTAGACACAGATTTAGGATTCAATCGTTATTTATTAATTATTGGAGCAATTGTAGCAGAATGCAGTTGAGTTACTTTGTATTGGCTTGGCCCAAAAGGTTTTTTTTTTGTTTTGGTTTTTCCATAACATCTTATGGGAACCAAAATGAACATTTGTCTAACCCAATATAATGAGATCCACATATACACAAATACTCACATGCTGTATTTGGGTTTACAGATTTTCAGCTTGAATCATTTAGAATTTCAGGGTGTAGAGGAGGAATTTAGAGTCAACATATATAATGAAAGCTTAAATATTCATAGAAAATTTCCCACTGGAATATTTTAAGCCAAATTGAAGTTACAATATTATTGAAATGAAAGTGCAGTGCCTAAGATTACAAGCATTTTGTGTTATTTCAAAAATAAAGTGATGATGTGAGTTTTACATTGACTCTAGACTTGTATTACTTTGTTGATAATAGCACTGGGTCCTAGAAGTACTATATGTATAGGGTCATTCTACAGAAACAATGGTTCATCTGAAAATTTTAGCTAGACTCCTCCTATTTTGATCTACATTTTTGTTACCCCTGGGCCTAGAATTTAAATCTGTTGAATTGCAGTTATCCCCTTTTATTGGGGATGTCTAACAATTTTGGCCAGCATTTATATACTTTTAATGCCTTACCACAGTTAATTTGCATGCCTATTTTATATTACATATTAACTCTTTTGGATGTGTAGAATTCTCTTGAAAGAATTCATTGATGTATAATTCATTAGCATTCACTTGGAAGCTCCTGTTCTTAACAGATTTTAGGGGAGATAATTATTAGTACTGAAAGATGGTCTTTGGTATATTTTCTATATTAGGAAATATGCTTTACATTAAAAGCTCATCAAATATGCATAATACCTTATTAAGCCCATTATTATTATTTACTGAGCAAATATATGGAGTTGACTCCCTTTGAATAGTACAATATACACTTATTAAAGGTATAATGCTTAAGTCCTTTGATACCACATTGCAGTTAACTTGTTTTACTTTATAAAGTGATTTTGTAAATGATTTTGCTGATTAGGGTTTTAAAGAATATAGAAGGGGATTAGGGGAATAATATAAGAAAAAGACTAATGGCCTTATTAAAAACTGTTCTGCAGAAAGTGCATGCACTAAAATGCATACAGTAGCAACAATTAGTTGAGCGAATAGGCAATGAGCTCTGATTCTCTTATGTCACCAGTAAATTCTGCCAGTACATAATTTGTGAGGCATAACCTTACCTGCTAATGACTTTATGATACAGTGCAGATAGATTTTTTACAAGGAAAATCAATAACTTCAGAAAGCATGTAGAAGGTTTTACTTAGACTGCTAATATGATTAAGTGTGGGGAAAATGACATCTATTTCTTTAAACCTTTCTCTTACTGGAATAAGGACTTTAAAAAAAAAATGAAACCATAGTGCCTTCTACTCTAAAGGAGAATTTGTTTAAAAAACAAAACAATGGACCCCAAATGAAATCACTTATTATAAGCCACAAGGCAACAAATCAAGACTGACTTATGGGTTTGGTGTCTTCCAGAAATTAAATCTTGAACTAGTCAATCAGGAATCACCTGGTCAGCCCCAGTAAGGTAATCTGCCCAGTGGACAATTTGCCATCTCCTAAAAGGAAGTGACCTTTGCCGCAACTAATCCACCTTTTGCTAGCATAAGTTCCTTGTTCCCACTTCCTTCTGTCTCTAAAAGTCTTTCATTTTGTACAGCTCTTTGGAACCTTTTGCTATCTGCTAGATGGAATGCTACTTGATTCATGATTGTTGAATAAAGCCAGTAAAACATTTTTAATTTACTCAGTTGAATTTTGTTCTTTTCTTTAAAAAAATTCCAGTGATTTTAGTGTAATAGTTGTATGCATATTTTTACATAGTTTTAATAACCACAACTCTATTTTGAAATATTATTGCTAAAGAAATAATATCTACTATGAGCAAGTCATGATAAAACTAGCTTCAATTCTGAGTAGATATAATCTCTGCAGTTGCATAATACAATTTTATGTAGATTTTTGTTTTCTATCTGAGTACATGGCACTGTACATTATGTTACTGTGGAGAATAAGTGTATACTTTTGTGGTCTTGTGGACTCTCCTCTGCCTGAAACATGATAGAAGATCTTAGGTTTCCTCAGGCTACTTGCTTCCAGACAGAGCTTTGACTTAAGATCCTCAGGAGGAATTTTAGATGGAGCTAGGGAAAGGAAGTGAAAACTCAATGATGAAAATTATGATTTATATTTGCACTTCAATTTCTTGACTCTTGTTGCTGTGAATTATAACTTCACTACCACTTACATGTAGATTCAGAGACAGCATGTGTGACAAATATACACATAAGTCTTTAAGTGATTTTAACTGTGGCTGATCTAACCAAAAATTCATTGCTGTCCTTTTTTAAACTCATCTGTATTTCTGGATACACATTCAGTGGAAAAATCACTTTGTATAGACTAGCCTTTTTTTCCCCTCTGTACATGTTTTTATAGACTTAATTAGAGTTCAAAGATTCCAATATGAAATATTATGTTAGCCATAAATCTTATGTCTTTTTTCTTGCTTTGCCTTTTGAAGTTTCATTCTCAAGTTTATCTAGTAATAATTGGTGTGTCCTTTATTCCATTCCCTGGAAATCATTCAGTGAAGCAGATTGCCAATTTTATAATACACTAGCCTTAATGGGGTATTTTTAGACATCCAGAGGAAATGACACATTTCATTAATTTTATTTATATCGCTTTTATGATTCCTGCACTGATTTTTTTTTCTTACCATTTATTTACCTCAATCTATACTCACTGATGGGGCTTCCCTGATGTCTCAGGGGTAAAGAACCCACTTGCCAATGCAGGAGATGTGGGTTCTATCCCTGGGTCTGGAAGATGCCCTGGAGAAGGAAGTCACAACTCACTCCATTGTTCTTGCCTGGGAAACCCCACAGACAGAGGAGCCTGGTGGGCCTCAGCTCCTGGGTTTGCAAAATAATTGGACATAACTTAGTGATTAACAACAGCATACTCACTGATGGACTGATATTATGGAGACCATATTAGTGTCAGTAAGTTACCATTTGGCACATATTTATTGAACACTCACCATATTTTGGTACATTTCTAAGATCAGATAGAACAATGATAAATAATAAAATCTCCGTTTCCTATGATGTTTCATTAGTACCTAAAAGAAGAAAAAGAAAAGATAAAGAGATTGCTAAAATATCATGTGATGAGTTTAAAAGAAGTAGATAATATGGGCTAACATTGAGAGAGACTCTGACTAGGCTAGACTTGGTCTAAACTAGAGTGGATTTTGGATGCTGTCCTAGAAAAAATGACACCTGAGAGGAGGCCTGTATTTCAAGCAGTAAGTGGATGGGATAAGAGAAAGAAGACAAATATTCTAGACAGAAGAAACAGCATGTACTGCAAACCAAGGTGAAACAGTGGCATTTTTAAATAACTGATAAATGTTATTTAAATATGGAAGATGGGATGAAGATGAGTGATAAGGTAAATAGGAGCCAGATCATACCATATTTGGATGTCAGCAGATGGATGATGGGGAGCCAGTGAACAGCTTTTTACACAAAAAGCAATTCAATCAAATGTGTCTTTGGAGGCATCACTCTGTACATAGTATGGAAACTAAATTGGAGAGAGAAAGATTTTATTAGAGGAAAACTGTTGAAGCAATTTGAGTGAAGGGTATCAGTTCTCTAAATTAGTAAACTTGTTGAAAATTGCGGACTATTTAGCAAAAAAGATATTTATATAACTTGGTCAATGAAGGGATAGGAGAAATGTAAGTCAAACATGGCTACCAGAGATTTAAATTTCATTTGCTAAAGTGGATGAGATTACCATCATTCTGCTTATGAAACAGATTTTTTTTTTTTTGGAAAAGATAATGAGTTTTCTTGTTGATCAAATAAGTTTAAGGTGGTCTTGGGGCATCCAAATGAAGGTGTTTAAATGTTTAGCAGGAAATGTATAGGCTAAATATACTGATGAAATTTGCCAAGGGGAGTCAAAATCAAAAGAGAAAAGAAAGAGGTAAAAAAAAAAAAGCTAAGAAGAACAGAAAGAAGGAGCATCTTCAGAAATGTGAACTGAGTCAGTTCACACTTATTAATTACTATCAAATAACTATTTAACTAGTTATTATCAAATCTGAAAAAAAGAATATTCCAATAAGGAGAGTTGTCAAGGCCACTGAGAATTTAAGAAAGATACAATTGAAGTGCCATTTGATGTATTAACAATAAAATTCTTGTTACCTTGCAAGGTTTTAGAGGTTATATTCAATATGGTAGCCAAATTCTAAAGGGTGGTCAGAGGGTTTGAGGTGAGCAAATAGAAAAAGCAAATTTAAATTAATGAAACCCTACCTGAAACTCGGGCTGGTAAGAGAGTTAGCAGTATGGGAGACAGTAGGATTAAATAGAATCACAGGGAGCAATGAGATTTTTGTAAACATTCCTTCTACTCAATTTCCTTTTCTTCTAGCTATCTTTTCAGGAGACCTCACCTTTACATATCCTCCAACCAAATATTCCCAGTAGTAGATCCTCTTTGCCCAGTTCCAGAAGGAATGAAGAGGCTGAGCCAAAGCAGGAAGAGAAATACAGATGCAACCAGATATATATTATATGATAATCAAGTAGAGTTGACATCATCAGTGTTTAGAAGACTATTCCAGCCATAGTCATTGCTGAATGCCGAAGACAAAGAGTACAGGCACAATATAAAGCACCACTTCACTTTAAACTCTAACAGGCTTTTCTGCTCCAGAGCTCTTTCTATGATCCAAAGGCACTTCCTAGTACCCAGATCTTTAGAGGGCAGTGTCCTGGGGGCTTTCTAGCCATGTGGAAGATGCTCAATTTGAATACCCCGCCCTCCGATTTCCATTTCACGACTCTTCTCGGCTCCCTCGTCTTTAAATAATTGTCTCCCCCGATGGTCCCAGCCATCCATCCCTTCTGGAGATGCCCTGACTCTCTCTACAGAATGATGAAGCTTCCCTTTTCTCAGTCCTTTCTGGCTTACAATACCCGAGTCCTTGGTACCTGCTCACCTCCTACCAGTTTCTTTTGGCACCTTAAATGAAAGGGTAGCAGCACTCACATAACAAGGCAACTGGCTTCCCAGGCAAAAATTAAGTTCTGGCTCTTCCATGGGCGTGGGAACATGCTGGGGACTTTCACGTCCTAGGTAGGATGTGTTTTCTCTGTATCTTAGGTTAAATAAAGCATAGGTTAACGTCATATGAAACATGTGTTCTCATTTAGAGGAGAAATACAGAAAATATGTCTTTTAATAGACATAAGAGCTTGAGGTAAGAAAACTTTGTACTATCACTTATAACTTTGTTACTGAGGCCACATTATTTAAGGTCTCTGATAATCAATTATTTTGAAGAATAAATTAGGGACAACAGTGATGTTTACCCACTAGGACAGTAGTGAGAATGAAGAAAGATAACATAAGGAATTCCTGGTGTGTGATACACTTTCAGTAAATGCTATCAATTATTATTAGTGACTTTTACTTTTGGAAACTAATAGTGTTACTTTCTAATCTTATAATTCTTAAAAGGAACTTGTTTACATTTTCACCTAAACTGCTTTCAAGCTTCTTTAGGTCAATAATTGTCAGTTGTCAATGATTTCATATTGTTCAATGTAATATTATCTAAAAATGAATGATGCTACATTTTTGATTATGAGGTGGCAGTGGGAAGTGTTTTAAAGTACTTGTTCCCATTTTCCTACTAAGGGGGCAAGAGAACTTCTTTTATAAAAGAAAGACAGAAAAAGATATTTTCTAGTAAGATGAGGGTAGCAGCAAACTTTTAAAAGTTTTTTCATTGAATACTTAAAAATATAGTTTCTTTATAATTAAAAATTATATTTTTTAGGTTATTTGGGTTTGAATTTGTTGTAAAATTAAGCATTAGTAAAATTCTTGGTATATATTAATCTTTATTTCTTATGCACATCTTTTATGATTGAAACACTATTATTAGTTGAAGTTAATGAATTTTCTAAAGATCAGTGTACTTTTCTCAAGCATTTAGTCATTTTAGTTATACTAAGCCTCTTTTAGTAGTGTCCCAGTGGAATTATTTTTTAAACAATGACTTTCAATAAATATTAAATTGAGTGATTGTAAACACAAATTTCTACTTGTTCTCTCTGACTATAAGAAATAAGGAAGGGAGGATGAGAAAGCACATAACTTGGCTTAACATTTTAGGTATAATTTAATGGAAAATGTAATTTTCAATATATATTTCTCTGTGGTCACAAGGAAGCAAAATGGGAAACTTGTCCTCTAGTCAACAAAGTTTTTAATATGATTTCCAGTAATAAATTTGAAATCCCCAGCTGACATACCTCAGTAAACAGTACACTTCTTAAGCTGTCTTTTCCTACAGTCCATGAATTTCTGTTCAGGAAACAAACTAATATTTAAAAATGCCAAGCAACTTTTCAGTCCGAATTTACTATTCTTGGAACGAGAGAAACAGAAGAAAGAGCACCCTAGAATTAAGTTCAAACTCAAGTAGACATTCCTTGGTATTATCTAACATGCAGAAAATTCTAGGATTCATCTTTTAAGAATAAGACATTTTCTTTTTTTTAATAAAAGAAGAAACTAAATTAGCAACTGCCACCTCTGCTCCCTTCTTGCCCCTCAACTAGTTCCTTTCTCTTGGAGTCCATTTTCTTATGAAATAATTTGTAGTGCCACTCTGAATCTTCATGTGTCTACAAACAGGGGATTTGTATGAAGAATACATATTCTACTGTTATATTTTTAAATAATGGAATGCAGCTTTATTAAGTTCCAATCTGCTAGGAAATCAGTCCTGAAGATTCACTGGAAGGACTGATGCTGAAGCTGAAACTCCAATACTTTGGCCATCTGAGGCAAAGAACTGACTCATTTGAAAAGACCCTGATGCTGGGAAAGATTGAGGGCAGGAGGACAAGGGGACGACAGAGGATGAGATGGTTGGATGGCATGACCGACTCGATGGACATGAGTTTGAGTAAACTCTGGGAGTTGGTGATGGACAGGGAGGCCTGGCATGCTGCAGTCTATGGGTTAGCAAAGAATCTGACATAATTGAACAACTGAACTGAACTGAATCCGCTAAAGGGAAAGGTTAACATGTAGAGGAGTATTTTGGAAACATGGTAATGAAATGACAAATGTAACTTTTTTTCTCAAACCACAATTCAAAAATTTGCATTATTTAGTGCAAATGTAGGATGAAATATAAAAAATTTGAATCATTACTTTTTTATGAAAACACATAACTGACTCTTATCTGGCAGCTTGTTAGAAAGAAAGAGATTAAAAGAAGAAAACTAAGGAAGGAAGGAATAAAGGAATTAAACAAGCTATCTATGAAAGTGTTGGAAAATAATGCCTCACTGAATAAAAATATGGGCTTAAAGTTGGAGTATTAATAGAGAGCTGGGAGAACTTTCATTCCTGTCCACTGGCTGCAAGGGCAGAAAGGTCTCAGATGTAGCTAACTCTCAGTGGATAAATCAACCCCAATTTTAAAAAGGATTTTTTTAACCTTTAAAGGTCTATTTCTATGCCACAATAAATGGTTTGGGGATTATCTAACACTTTGGATTATCTGCACCATTAGTGAGGATAATAAAGAGCTGACTGCATTTTGCATTGAAATAGCACGGTCTATTACACTCATGAATAGTCTGAGAATGAAGCCTTGGAAAGTCTTTCTTGCTGCGCTTATGCACAGCAGTTTAATTGACTGAAGCATGGTTGATGGGATTTTTACGTTGTTTACAAATTATGGTACATCCATCACTTATCAGTAATTAGTTTCCAAATTATAAAAATTGATTATAGCAGATAATTTTATAGATAGGGTCTTAAGCTTTACATTTCTCTTCTTGCAAACAATGAAGTATTATTTCACAAATGTCTTGTCCTGGGTTTCTTTGTCCCAGTTTTCTTGACTTAAACATTTTTGCCCTGCTCCCTTTTTCAATGGTATCAAAAGGAATTATCAAATTCTAATAATTTTGAGGAAATGTATTTCAAAGTAATGTAAAGGAAACCAATCTCAGTTACCAGACTTTAAAACTCTGACATATTGGCAGAAATTCATTTTCCCTAGAAATATTCCAAGCATTTCTGCTTATGGAAATCATAAAAACTTAAATGGGTTTTTTCCCCCCCTAAACACTACCACATGTCTTGGACTTAAATATCCCTATCAAACTTATGATAAAGATAAAATTCCTTTGTGTTCCTCTCCAAAGCTATTTTTGTTATTTTTCCATGGTTCACGAATCATAGTGATGCTGGAGAAAATGGCATTCTTCACTCACTAAATCAGGCATGAATTTGCAACAGTATTTCATGCAGAATGTCTGGCATAGATCATATTACTCTTTCTAATTTTAAAGTTTTAAAAATAACTGTGCAGTGTCTTATTTCTTCAAAAGAAAATAACCCAAGTACTAGGAAATCTTGAATGGTAATATTAACTGCATAGTTTATCTCATAATGATAATATTTAATTAGCAATAGCCTTTGGTACATGTTTCTGCATTTATAAGGAAATAATAAAACCATAATTTGTATGCTGCTATCACAAAAGAGGCTTATATAAATGGTTTTAGGTAAAATTTCCCCATATAACAAAGCTAATTCAGAAATTATTCATCCATTTATACTCATCTTCAATTTTGTTGTTAAGTTGTTGATAGTATTACAAGTTCTGTTCTCATTGGTAGGGAGATGTTTTAGAAAAAGGTAAAAAAAAAAGAGGACCCTTTTCTTCTTGTAAAACTTACATTCTAGGAGTAGAAAAATAGTACCCAATAAAGTTTGTTTTTGCCTTACTTCTGCCTTGAACAAAATGCCACAATTTATGGTGGAATCTCACTTCCTAAGGCGGCAAGGTAATGCCATCCAGGTGGGTGGGAAGAGTTAGCCCTCCGAGGAATGAATTTGATTCAGGATAAATTGATGCCACTAAAGGAATAGGAAGATAATAGTTTTCTCATTTCCTCTTTCGATGTGTCATTACCAAAAAGAAGAAAATTGCCTTTAGATTGAGGGTAAAAAATAGTTTCAACATATAAAAACCTAGAAAATTTACTATCAATAAACTCTGACTAAAAATAATTTCAGTGTGTGAACAAATTAAAAAATGGTTTAACATAAGGATTAATCTTAAAACATATAAAAATATTTCATTATGAACAACCTCACACTATTCTAAAGTGGAAAAAAGTATCATAACAAACTCCCACATATTTACCATTGTTTTAGCAAGGATCAAAGAAAGGATGACTGATCTAGTTTGACTTATTCTTGTTCCCAAAATAAGTCCCCTTTTAGAGTAATTTGAAATGAATTCTAGCATCTGTCATTAAATTCACAATACTTTAAGATATACTTTAAATATAAAATAAACCATCAGTTATTATTTTATGGTAGAATAATAGTAATGAGGAAATACTCAATATGTGTCCAAATTCCCTTAAATAAGTCATACTTTTTGACATTTTGTTTGCATGAATAAATATTCAAAGAAGACTTTTGCATTGCAACCAGTTGCTATGCCTATTACATGTCTTTTAAATTACAAGTTTTAAACTATAGGTTCTCTCTCTATGTGTTACAATTTGCTTGTTGAATAAATGAGAGCATATGTTTTATAGGATTTCTGAAGTTTTGATTTGTTAATTATGTTCTCATGCTGCCATTTAATCTATCCAATAGTTTCTCTGTCTTGGGTAGTTTCTGTATTTTGGTAGATAGACCTTTAGACCAATAATTTGATGACTTTAGTTCAAAGTGTTATGATTTCAAGAGGTGGTCTCATTTTTGTGATATTAGCAAACAATTAATATTATTGTTTAGATCCATTTTTTAACTTGGGACTGCAAAATTATGCTATTTTAATTCTGAAATTTAGTTTTGTTATATATAAAATTACAGTGAAAAATTATTTTGTGTCATCAACTATTTGGTTCTTCTAAGGTACTATTTTAAAGGAAAGCAGAACATATTATATCAGTTTTCTAAAACAGGGTTAAAAATTAGTATCCTCCTATGGTGATCTTTTTTTTTCTTTTAGTATCACTATAAACAATGCATTAACACAAATTTGAATCTTAGATTTATTGCAATTGTTACTCTTATCAATAATCAAACTGTATTATCTTTGCTCAAACTGTAGGTCCACTTCACTGTGATTCTTGAGTCCTCCTGATATAATTTAAGTGTAACCTTTAAGTGTCATCACCAACTCAATGGACATGAGTTTGAGTAAACTCCGGGAGTTGGTGATGGACAGGGAGGCCTGGGGTGCTGTAGTTCATGGCATTGCCAAGTCTGACATGACTGAGCAACTGAACTGAACTGAACTGAAGTGTTTTTGTACTTTCTGGTATTACAAAAAAAATAAAGCAGGATTATATTTTACCTTTTCTGTATCAAATCTCTAATCAGCTTCCCTCCCCTCCAAGATTCACTAGTTTAGAGCAAGTATTGATTTATTTTGGATTTATTAGTATAAATATAAATGCTAACATTTAAAGTACTCACGATAAGAAAAGAAGTAGAATATATCACATGCAAACTGGTAGAAAAGTATGAAATAAAAAAGTCAATCCATATAGGGTTATCATTACCATCTTTCTAAATTCCATATATATGTGTTAGTGTACTATATTAGTCCTTTCTTTCTGGCTTACTTCACTCCGTATAATGGGCTCCAGTTTCATCCATCTCATTAGAACTGATTCAAATGAATTATTTTTAATGGCTGAGTAATATTCCATGGTGTATATGTACCATAGCTTCCTTATCTAGGGTGAAACAGATCACCAGACTAGGCTGGATGCATGAGACAAGTGCTCGGGCCTGGTGCAGTGGGAAGACCCAGAGGGATTGGGTGGAGAGGGAGGTGGGAGGGGGGATTGGGATGGAGAATACTTGTAAATCCATGGCTGATTCATGTCAATGTATGACAAAACCCACCACAATATTGTAAAGTAATTAGCCTCCAACTAATAAAAATAAATGAAAAAAATAAGAAAAAAAAAGGAAAAAAGAAGTCAATCCAAAATATGGTAGAAAGTTTAAAATGAGACAAGATTTTTAAAACTCTTGAAATCGGGTTTTAAAAATATAGTCCTTTGTTGTTTGCAAGAGACACATTTAACATCTAAGAACAGTGAAACTTTGTTATTAAAGGGAAAGAAAGAGAGATAATTGGTAATACTATCAAAATGAAAGTTGGAGATACAATTTATAACAAGATAGATATTAAAGCAAAGATAATTTCCTAGAGATAAAGATCAAACTGTCAGCATTTGCTGGAACATAGAGGAAGCGAGGGGATTCCAGAAAAAAACATATACCTCTGTTTCATCAACTACGCTAAAGCTTTCGACTGTCTGGACCATAACAAAATGGGAAATTCTGAAAGAGAGGGGAATACCAGACCATCTTACCAGTCCTGAGAAACCTGTATGCGGGTCTAGAAGCAACAGTTAGAACCTGTTATGGAATAACTGATTGGTTCAAGATTGTGAAAGGAGTTCAACAGGGCTGTTGGCTGTCTCCCTGTTTAACCTATGTGGTGAGCACATCATGAGAAATGCTGGGCTAGATGACTTGCAAGCTGGAATCAAGCTAGGTGGGAGAAACATCAACACCCGCAGATACATGGATGATAACAGTCTAATGGCAGATAGAAGAGGAACTGAAGAGCTTCTGGTTGAGGGTGAAGGAAGAGAGTGAGGGAGCTGGCTTAAAACTGAATATGAAAAAAAAAAAAAAAACTAAGATCATGTTATCTGGCCTCATTACTGCATGGCAAATAGAAGGGGCAGGGGGAAGGTGGAAACAGTGACAGATTTGCTCTTCTTGGGCTCCAGAGTCACCGTAGACAGTGACTAGAGCAATCGAATTAGAAGATGACTGCTTCCTGGCAGGAAAGCAATGACAAACTTACATAGTGTGTTGAAAAGCAGAGACATTACTCTGCCAACAAAGGTCGATGTAGTCAAGGCTATGGTTTTCCCAGTGGTCACCTGCAGTTGTGAGAGCTGGACCAGAAAGAAGGAAGAACACCAGAGAATTGATGCCTTTGAACTGTGGTGCTGGAGAAGACTCCTGGAAGTCCCTTGGACTGCAAGGAGATCGAGTCAGTCAATCTTAAGGGAGATCCCTGAATATTCACTGGAATGGTGATGCTAAAGCTCCCATATTTTGGTCATCTGATGCAAACAGCCTACTCACTGGAAAAGACCCTGATGCTGGATAAGATTGAGGGCAGAAGAAGGGGGCATCAGAGGATGAGATGGTTGGATGGCATCACCGATGCAACGGACATGAACTTGGGCAAATTGTTAAACTTTGGGAGATGGTGAGGGACAGAGAGGCCTGGTGTGCTGCAGTCCATGAGGTCACAGAGTTGGACATGACTAGGCAACTGAACAGCAACAACAATTAAAGATAGTCACAACATAATGATACATGCTTAAAAGAAAATGCAAAATACTCACATAAAAGATATAAAATTGCGTAATGTCAAAATACATAAATCAAGAATATATTTATAATAAAAATTCAGCAAAACATAATCAGAGGAGGTTTTAGCTTCTTTCTTAGTAAATAACACATTAAGGGAAAAAGAGTCACTGAAGCAAGAGAATATGAATACATTAACAAGAAGAACACTGTGCCTAAATGACGGAAACATGCATTTTATATAAATGTACGGAATTACTAAATGCAAGTCATTTTAAAATGACAACCACTCAACAAAAGGACAAATTAGATTCTTCCAAAAACTTTTCCAGAGAATATGTAAAAATATTTTTTATGAAATTAGGGTGGCTTCAAAATCAATAAAAATCCAGAAATTTATAGCACTAGACATCTAGAGTGGCATATTTAATTGTTAAATTTTGAGGGGAAGTAGTGGGTTTATCAGAGCAGCCTTTGTCTGTTTCCTCTTGTTTCAAATAAGCCAGCCAGTAGGTAGGCTACATTCTGTCTCTTCTTTCATACTTTATAGGGGTAGACTTCACTGAAGATTTGAGAGAATAATTGAAATACAAACTGTATTATAAAAGGAATCTATCTAGAAGTGCGAATTATAGACTCTTTTGGAGTGAACAATACATGATTTTGGTCTTTGTACTGTAAATGTTTGGAAGCAGCTTGTACTTAGGAGACAAACTTTTATGATTGCACTCTTTGTTTCTAACTGGAGATGTACCCTTAAGCATTAAATGCCAGTTAAGCAGCATTTTCAAACTGGCAACTGGTACATTTATGACATGCTTGGCTATAGCCTAGCAGCTGTTTTAGTTACTTGTATCCATCAGACACTTAATTTGGCACTCTAAAGAGGTGAAGATCTCACTTAAGTAAAATCTAACATCTCAGGAAAGATAAAGAGGCTGTATGTCTGAGCCAACTAATGGAAGTTTGGATCTTCATCGTATGTTGGGCGGTGGGGACCTCAAAGACACATGCGTCTCATTGTAGATGAGATATGCCAGTCACCTGGGTCTCAGAGTGTGGTCCGTGGAGGCCATCTCAGCCAAACGGGGAAGAGATTTCTGGGATGTTTATGTGGAATTGTACAGGTACACTGTCTGCAGTCACGAGCCTGGCAGAGGTGGCATCGTGTCGTTTTAGGTGTTGATGAATAGAACCATATTTGTGACTCTAAAACAGAAGGCAACTGGATTTTGCCTGCACTAATAGCAGTAGAGTAGTTTTCCCTTTGACATCTCGGTGACTGTGATCAGCAGGCTCACATCTTCTGGTTTATTGAAGAGATTGGGTAAAAAACGACAATTCATATAAGACTTGGTAACCAAGACCTCTACCATTGCATAATCCAGCAAGGGAAGCTTCAAAAAAAATCTTTTCAGAGCATCTTCTTCAGAGACTGAAGTTTGACTTGTTTTCTAAAACATGGCAAACATGGACCAGTGATCAGATTTCTGCTTATCTTAGGTATATTATTATATTTGAATGCTATAAAAAGCAGAGCACAGAGATACCAAGTTCTGGGCACAGTAAAGCTGCTTAAGAAAAAAAAAAATGTAAAGTACAAATGCGAGTGTGTATGTATGTGTGTTTACCAATATTAACTCATAATGTTAATATAAATGCAATTAATAACAATACCTATAATAACTAAGTTTATGTACTCTTTTAATGTTTTAGGCATAATTCTATGATATTAATATATATTAATTTGAGTAATCCTCCAAATAATTCCAAAAGATAGATAGTATTCTTGCCATCACTGTTTATAGATATGGACACTGAGTTTCAGAGAAGTTAAATAACTTGCTGGACAGTATAAGTGATGAGATTGAAATGCAATTTAATGTATAATTTTTGCACTTAACTACAACAATATGTTAAGTCAGTTACTAAAATGAAATAAAAACCATTTTATTTTTTTGAAGCAGACAGCTCCTAATATATAAATTACAAAATAAGAAAATTCAGAAAGGCTTTGAAAAAAAAGAGTAAAGAGAGCAAAATAGCTTTTCCTAAGCATGTTATAAATCTTCAATAATTGAAATTTGAATTTGGCACACGAACAGAGGAGAAAAAATAGAACAGAATAGAAAATCAAGAAACAGACCCAATTATACATGCTGTTTTAGAATGCAGTAAAGGTCTGTCTCAAGTCTACAGCATAAAATTAGACTTTTTGAATAAATGATATTTAGACATCTGGTGAGTCATATGGAAAAGATAAATTTTGTTTCCTACTTCACCACATTGTACATCAGGATAAATTCCAAGTGGATTAAAACTTAAATTAAAAATATAAAATAATAAAAAGTACCAGAAGCAAATATGGGGATGTATGGGGGGAGAAAAGAACCAAAAAATTTGGAACACTATAAGCGTTTTAAAACACAGCACAAAAGCTGGAAGTCATAAGTTAAAGAATGATAAAATTTACTACATTAAAAATCTAGAAAGCAAAATACTATAAACAAATGAAAAGTTTAATGATATATTGGTAAAAAGTACTGACAGTTCATCACAGACAAAAGGGCTCATGCCTTAATATAAACAAAACTCCAGAGATGAATAACAAAAACTCAAAATTCATTTGAAAAAGGAGGAAAGGGCATATACGGGCATTACTCGAGCATAGATAGATGGTTCTAAACACGTAAAATATGCTTGCATTGGCTGGTAATCAGAGAAGTGCAAATCAAACTCTTTTGAGATGCCACTTTCATCTAACAGATTGAAAGAAAAACCAACTTTAACGACATGCTTGATGGCAAGATTGTGGAGTCAGAGTCTTTTTCACTAATTTTGGGGGTGAGTATAAAATGCTATAATGCCTATGCAGTGCGTTTTATACAAAAATATATAAAAATATTAAAAAGACATTTGTTTACCCACTTGATACAACAATCTCACTTTGGGGAATTTATTGTCCCTGTGTATTTACCAGCTTACAAAGTAACATTAAATACTATTTGTTGCAGATTTATAATAGTAGAATATTGAAAACAGTAGTCTATCATTTTTATCATTTCCTTTAATCCCATCAGTAAGGCACAATTTCTATAAAATATTTATCATCACAAAGTAAATATTATATAGCCACAATGCTTCAGTTTTTTTAGTTGTAACATGAATCATATTAAAATTAAAGAATAATACAATTTAGTAATGATCTGAGGGGTGATCTATTCTACAAGCAGGTGGGAAAATGATCGGAAATAATTATCATTTAATTTGGGCAATTCTGTATTAACTAAGTCATTCCTTAGACATAAAACGATTATGGAGACTTTTTTTTCAGTAAATGGTAAGCCACTCCTTTGATTCAGTAAGGTAACTCCTCTAGTTAATTTTTACCTAAATTTTGAAGATAAGTCCTACTTGAAAAAGATTTAGTCTTCATATCATCACTTACTTTAATGAAATACCAGCTACTTTTTCATTTAGCATTCTCATATAGGATATTTTCTTGTGTTATGATTGACATTTGATTTTGAACAGATTAATCACATCTCTTACAAAGCATGTATTATTGGCCTAACTGAAAGACAGAAATATTGGATTTTTACCTTTTTTTTTTTTTTTTGGTTTTCCAACAATTAGGCTTTAATTACCACTTAATATTGGTAAAATCAGTAAAATATTAGGTGGTAATAAAGGTGATAAAAATTCCTTCTATCCTTCCACTTCACGTTTTTCTGTAATATAAGTGTGGAGTTTTTAATCATCTCCTTATGTCATTTAAAAATATAACCTCTTTTTTAATGAGGCTCAAACTCTCAAATGTTATAACTCATCTCAGCCAAAATCTATCATATTTTTTCAGTTTTATTGAGAAATAATTGGCATATCTCACTGTATAATTTTAAGAATATAGCATGATGATTTTATTTTTATACATTATGAATTGATTACCAAAATATCCAGTTAAAATCCATTTTCTTCTTGACCTGCATACAGGTTTCTCAGGAGGCAGGTAAAGTTGTGTATTTCCATCTCTTTAAGAATTTTCCACAGTTTGTTGTGATCCACATGGTCAAAGGCTTTAGAGTAGTCAATGAAGCAGAATTAGACATTTTTCTGGAATTCTTTTGTTTTTTTCTATGATCTAACAGATGCTGACAATTTGATCTCTGGTTTCTCTGCCTTTTCTAAAACCAGCTTGAACATCTGGAAGCTCTCGGTTCACGTATTGCTGAAGCCTGGCTTATAGAATTTTGAGCATTCCTTTGCTAGCTTGTGAGATGCGTGCAATTGTGTGGTAGTTTGAGCATTGTTTTACATTGCCTTTCTTTGGGATTGGAATGAAAACTGACTTTTTCCAGTCCTGTGGCCACTGCTGAGCTTTCCAAATTTGCTGGCATATTGAGTGCAGCCCTTTCACAGCCTCATCTTTTAAGATTTGAAATAGCTCAGCTGGAATTCCATCACCTCCGCTAGCTTTTTACATAGTGACACTTCCTTCCTGAGGCCCACTTGACTTCACATTCCAGGACGTCTGGATCTAGGTGAGTGATCACACCATCGTGGCTATCTGGGTCATTAAGATCTTTTCTGTATAGATTTCTGTGTATTCTTGCTACCTCCTCTTAACTTCTTATTCTGTTTGGTCCACGCCATTTCTGTCCTTTATTGAGCCCATCTTTGCATGAAATATTCATGGTATCTTGATTCTTTGGTATCTCTAATTTTCTTGAAGAGATCTCTAGTCTTCCCCATTCTATTGTCTTTCCCATTTTATACTGGGATTGTATACCCGGATTGTACCAGATTGTAATCCCACCAACAATGCACAAGGTTTCTGTTTCTCCACATCCATCCTGAGATTTATCGTTTATGGTGTTTTGGATAATGGCCGCTGTAAGAGGAATGAGGTGATATACCTCTTGTGGTTTTTATTTGCATTTCCCTGATTATTAGTGCCTCTTGGACATTTGTCCTCTATTCACTGCATCTGTCCAATGTTTACTCCCATTATTCACTTTTGTCCTTGTTTTGCAGTTGAGTTGGAGACACACAGTTTGTAAATAATCTTTCCTATTTGTAGGTTGCTTTTGCACTTTGCTATTGTTTTCTTTTTCATGCAGAAGCTTTTTCACTTGAGGTAGTCCCACTTGTCTGTGTTCATTTTATTGCTGACACTTTAGGTGTCATATCCAAAAACAACAAAAAAAAAAAAGAAAAAAACATTACCAAGAAGATTTACTGCTATCCTTCCTTCTAGAAATTTCTTGATTCCACATTCTACATTTACATGTTTAATCCATTTTGTGTCGATTTCTGTGAGTGGTATAACATACAGGTCCATGGTCATTCCTTCAGTTGTGACTATCCAGTTATCACATCACCAAGCAAGCGACAAAACACTCCAGTATTCTTGCCTCGAGAATCCCATGGACAGAGGAGTCTGGCAGGCTAGACCACGGGATCACTAGAGTTGGTCACGATTTAGTGACAAACCACCACTATTTATGAAAGAGACTGTCTTTTCTTGGCTGAGTGTTCTTGGCGCCCTTGTCAAATGTCAGTTAAACGTGTATACTTGGGATTATTTCTCAGCTCTTGATTCTGTTACATTGCTTTGTTCATCTGTTTTTATGCCAGTGTCATACTATTTTGATGAGGATGTATAGCTTGAAATCACAACGGTTGATGGCCCCCGCTTCGTTCTTCTTTCTCAGAATTTCTTTGGCTATTCAGGATACTTTGTGGTTTCATATAAATTTTTGGAATATTTTTCCACTTTAAAACATGTCATCTGGAAATTGATAACATGGCACTGAATCTATAGATGGCTTCTGGTAGTCAACATTTTAACTAATATTCTTGAAATCCGTGAACACAGGCTACTTTTTCATTTATTTGCATCTTCTTTGATTTTTCTCATTAATGTCTTGTAGTTTTCAGAGTAGAGAATTTTTACCTCCTTAGTTAAGTTTATTACTAATTATTTTATTTATTTTCATTTTTTAAATGGGATTAGTTTTTACATTGACTTCCCCGGTGGCTAAGATGGTAAAGAGTCTGCCTACAATGCAGGAGACGCGGGTTTGATCCCAGGTTCGGGAAGATCTCTTGGAGAAGGAAATGGCAACCCACTCCAGTATTCTTGCCTGGAAAATTCTATGGGTGGAGGAGCCTGGTAGGCTACAGTTCATGGGGTCACAAAGAGTTGGACATGACTGAGCAACTTCACTTCACTTAACTTTTACATTTATTTTTAAACAATATATTGAGTGTTTTATTTGGGATTTATTTTGATTGGAAATATGCCCAGTAATTTTCAGTATATCTTTGCCACCATTAATTAAGTGCATATATGTGAGAACTTATTACATTCTGCCTATTGTAGAAGTTTAGCACAACCATTTCATTAATAATGCAACCAGTGGATCGATAGTAACATTTCATACTTAAACATGAGACTGTTATCTTCTTATTTTGTTTACAGAATTTGATACAAAAGTTTGTGCATCAAGTTACGGTTTTCATTTAGTCTGTCTTATTACTGTCACAGCTGCGATGCTGAGAGCAGTCAGCATCTGCTTCCTGGTAATTGCATCAGTTCTCTGTTTCTTACTGTACAAGTTCACATGGTAATCACTTTGAAATTCTGGAATAAAATGCTGATAGGTAGAGGGCCTTGCCATCACCTTGGAAAATCACCTGCCTCTTAGTATTTGCCACTTAATTAAAACAGTATCTGAAGTAATGAAAGGAGGGTACGGAAAATGTACAGTAGGAAACAAATTCTGCAGAGAAACTCCAGTGCCTGTGGCTAGCCAAGGATGATTATTTATTAATTTATGGATTGCAGTGCCCATGTGTCAGAGTACTTTATGACAACAGAATCAACAATATAGCTTTGAAAACAATAAAAATCCAGGAAGGTATGCGCTCCTCAAACAAAGAGTATCAGTAATGCACGCTTGATCTGATAGAGAGAAAACTCTAGACACTCTCATCTTCTTAACAAATACCACATCCAGAATTTTAAATTCTCAAGGAAATTAAATTTCCTTAGATGAGCTTCAATCAATTTCAAGAGGAAAATTGTAATGCTTTAAGATAAAGTCCATTTTGGATTAGCACAGTTTATTTTAAGCTTTAATGATTATATTTCCAGTATCAGTTTTATAAATATGCCTGATATTTCTATCATCTTTCTATAAATGCACCTGTCATTTTTGCCCACACTAAATGAATAAAACATGTTTATTTTTTTCAACTCAGAGTAAATTTTGTTATATTTAAATATGAGATAAATAATATCTTCTATCTTTTAAATTCTGGATATATTTAGAGCCTGAGAAAAATAAAAGTGGAAAGAAAGAAAGTTATTCTATTTTAAAAAGCCTAACTAAATAACTGAAAAATAAATTGACTTAATATAAAATTTATTTAACTCTGTCCAGTAGCTATAGCTGAATACATTCCACTCTTTTGTGATATATTAAGGGATGTTATGACTGTTATCTCCTTCAAGCTTATTCATAGTTTTATGATATATCTTTACTCCTATGATCTCTAAAATTTCAGTCCAGAAAACAAATGATTTAATTATCCAAAAGGAAAAAGAAAAGGAACAGCTATGTTGACTGCAGTTGAATATAAAAATACTATTTCACAGAAAAGATTAAATTGAGAAGTCTATTCAAATTTTATTTCATTGATTCCCTCAGTGAAATTATTAAAATTGACATGAAAATGATTCCTTTACATCAAAAGTTAGAGAAGAGGCAATGTCAAGGAGAAGAAAGGAATGTGAGGGGAAAAAGAAAGAAAGAACTGAGGATGTGATATGCTAAATTACCAATACCAATATTTATATTAATTAATAAATATACTTTTTAGAAAGTTGGCCCAATATTTGTTTGAGCATCTTCTTTTCGACCAACCTTGAATCATCAAATATGTCAACTTATTAAGCATTAAATTCAAAGTCTGTCTTCGAGTGAATGAACAATATACATACCCTTATCTAACTTTTGGTTTTCTGCGCATGTGGAAGGATAGTTTATAAATAGAGAGTTGAATAAATAAATTAAATGAATTAAATCACAAATATTTTTATTTTTAATTCCATTGTCAGCTTATTCATTTTATTCTTATCTAGAAAATTAGTTATAAACTGAAAACATTTCATTTGGGTTTTAATTTGACTTTGAATGTGGTAATAAACAAAATCCTCCTCAAAAAATTAATTCCATTTCTTTTAACAAATATCTGTTGCTTTTTTCCTGTGTTTAAGCCACATTGCTAATGCTGGGGCAAAAATAAATCAGATGTGAGTATTATCCTGGAGCTATTAGAAAGGTAAAATAGCTCTGAGATGATGCAGTCAGTAGAACATTAGTCTGTTTCCGCTGGCATAGTCAGTAGTGATAATTGGACAGCCACCAGGTGATGCCACCTGTCTAGTGGGAGGAAATGCCCATAGCCAGAAATTAGGTCTCCTGGAATGAAATCCTCTGAGGGGATTGGAAAGTAGACCATTAAGACAATCCCATCTGAAATAGGAAATAACAATATTACATGTGCCTACAGAAGCAAAAATGTGTATATCTACCTGAATTAAAAGTTTAAAAAAAGATGATATAATCTATGGTCAAAATCAGGAAAATAGAAGGACCATATGGATTTACTTAAATAGTGTTGGATTATTCTTGGAGGATACTATTCAGAGGGAATATCAGGTAATGTCCTGGGAGTCAGCAGAATAGACCCATATGTAAATCATGCCCTTGCTACCAGTGTAAATGAGCAAGCCTCTTAGATATATGGTGATCACTTAACTGTACAGTCATAGTTTTAAAATAAATGATCTCTCAGAGTTCATTTTCACCCCCAAAAATCTATTATTAACAGTGTTATAACCCCTGCTCAAGAAAAATTAATTTAAAAAACTTCTAGTATCCACATACTTTCAAAAAAAAATGAATGAAAGGTATACTACAAGGAACTTGTTTATGAATGATTCCAATACATAGATATTTGTAATATTTAATAATTGAAATACAATATATGAGTAGTAAAAGGACATTGACTTAATAGATTTTCATATGTCTTTATCATGGGGATACTCTTCAGACTTCTAAATTACATTTTTCAAAATATTTAAGTATAAGGTAAATTTTAAATGCAAGGTAAAATTTCACTACTGCACAATTGTAATCATCTCACATGCTAGTAAAGTAACATTCAAATTCTCCAAGCTAGGCTTCAACAGTAGTGAACTGTGAACTTCCAGATGTTCAAGCTACTTTCAGAAATGGTAGAGGAACCAGAGACCCAATTGCCAACATCTATTGGATCATTGAAAAAGGCAAGAGAATTCCAGAAAAACATCTACTTCTGCTTTATTAACTATGCCGAAACCTTTTACTATGTTAATCACAATGAACTGTGGATTTCTGAAAGAAATGGGCATACCAGACCACCTGACCTGCCTCTTGAGAAACCAGTATGCAGGTAAGGAAGCAACAGTTAGAACTGAACATGGAACAACAGACTGGTTCCAAATAGGAAAAGAAGTACGTCAAGGTTGTATATTGTCACTCTGCTTATCTAACTTATATGCAGAGTACATCATGAGAAACACTGGGCTGGAGGAAGCACAAGCTGGAATCAAGATTACCAGGAGAAATATCAATAATCTCAGATATGCAGATGACACCACCGTTATGGGAGAAAATGAAGAACTAAAGAGCCTGTTGATGAAAGTGAAGAGGAAAGTGAAAAAGTTGACTTAAAACTCAACATTCAGAAAATTAAGATCATGGCATCTGGTCCCATCACTTCATGGCAAATATATTGGGAAACAGTGATAGACTTTGTTTTTTTTGGGGGGGGGTGTCTCCAAAATCACTGTAGACGGTGACTGCAACCATGAAATTAAAAGACGCTTACTCCTTGGAAGAAAAGTTTTGACCAAACGAGGTAGCATATTACAAAGCAGGGGCATCACTTTGTGCCAACAAAGGTCCATCTAGTCAAAGCTACGGTTTTTCCAGTGGTCATGTATGGATGTGAGTGTTGGACCATAAAGAAAGCTGAGCGCTGAAGATCTGATGCTTTTGAACTGTGGTGTTGGAGAAGACTTTTGAGTCCCTTGGACTGCAAGGAGATCCAACCAGTCCATCCTAAAGGAAATCAGTCCTAGGTGTTCATTGGAAGGACTGATGCTGAAGATGAAACTTCAATACTTTGGCCACCTGATGCAAAGAACTGACTCACTGGGAAACACCCTGATGCTGGGAAAGATTGAGGGCAGGAGGAGAAGCGAACAACAGAGGATGAGATGGTTGATGGCATCACCGACTCGATGAACACGAGTTTGAGTAAATTCCAGGAGTTGGTGATGGACAGGGGGGCCTGACATGGTGCAGTCCTTGGGGTCACAAAGAGTTGGGCACGACTGAGTGACTGAACTAAACTGAATGAAAATTTCATTATATAATGTTTGATCAAATATGCTTTTAACTTGTATTTTTTATTAATATTATATGATCTTAATCTAATTTTAGCTGTGCATGTACAGACAGACACATATTTATGTCAGCATAAGTATACATAGCTAGGCACAAACATATCTCCCCATAAAATAGATCAAAGACTGAAACATAAAAAATGCTAATTGTGTTTATCTCTAAAGAAGTCATAGGTGTAAATCCTTTACCACAGTTTTCTGTATTAATTTTTCTACACTATATATATATACTGGCATAATTTTTCCGTATGAAATTATATTTACTATATTTATTCAACATATAATGTTTTAAACATTTACTCTATACAGACATTATGCTATGACTTTTATATGCATATTTTCACAACTGTGAAATATAAACAATTTTGCATCAACTTTTAGGGCTTCCCAAATGGCACTACTGGTAAAGAACCCGCTTGCCAATTCAGGAGACATAAGAGACACAGATTCGATCCCTGGGTGAAAAAGACCCCCTGGAGGAGGATATGGCAGCCCACTCCAGTATTCTTGCTTGGAAAATCCCATGGACAAAGGAGCCTGGGGCTACCATCCATAGGATCACAAAGAGTCAGACACTACTGAAGCAACTTAGTACACATATCACATTTTATAGCTGAATAAAGTGAAGATAAAGAAGATAACATTTACATGGAATAATACCTGTCCTTTTAGAAAGTTGGTTGAAGTTTCAATGCTAAGTATTGGTATATAATGAAAAAGTAAAGTAAAATTATATGTAACATATTCATCAAGGCACTGGTTTTCGTATTTCCATAAAAGTCATTTCTTTTTTAAAAGTCAATTTTGTTATAACAAGAAAAAAGCTTCCTATGAATCAACAGCAAGATGGTGTAAAAAATAATTGCTTATCAATATAAGATAGAGAACATTAGGGGGAGAAATGATCATTTATAAAAGAAAGAAAGGCAGTAGAGGTCCAGTTTTTGTGTTACTGTATATGATGGATGAGTTAATTCCTCTGACTAATGAACCAAGTCTTTCTCTTGGCCAGAACTAATGAACTAGGATGTTTTGCAGACTCAATATTGTAAAGTATCCACTCCTCTGAAATAGACATGGGCCTTGATGACAGCTATCATATGTTAAATAATGATCATGGTGAAACCTTTCCTGAGGTCACTTATCTTTTTCTTCTTTTTTTCCTAAAAGGTGTTTGAAAGATCGTGAATGGAGGATATTAATGAAATATAACTAGCCGACCACTAGAGATTACCTAGTTTCAGAAACATGAGATTTCTTTGTCATTTGGGGGATCATTATTAAAATTAGGAATGCAGCTTGACAATATTATTTCTATAATTTGACTCTATACCAATGATGATAATATTATATGGCATGCTCTTCTATATAAAGGATAAAGTAGAATTGTAGAGTAATCCCAAAAGATAAAGTCTTTGAGAAATAAGGAAGTGGAAGGTACATCAGGACATCTGATGAATGTGACACTATTTGAAACTTAAAATGATTTACAAATTTCTCTTAGCACTCACAGAGGGTATTTCAACATCACAGACACCTAGACAAGGAATATCCCTTTTGTCATTATTGTATTTTACTATCCATGCATAATCTTTCAACTACAGGAATAGCCAAAAGAGGATAAGCAAAGTTGCTAATAAAATTTTTGTTGATTTACTATTGTTTATTTATATTTTCTAAGGTTTCAGAAAATCATCCTGCTTTAAACTGCTGCTAAAACTCATGTCAAATTTCTAAAGACCTCATGTATTTGCATTTGGCATCATAAGGCAGCTGGTCAAAAAAAGAAAAAAAATCAGAGGATTTAGTGCATATAGTGCAGCACAGTGAAGTGTTTAGAACAATATTTTCCATATTATTTTTCAGCATATGCAAATATTCCTTCCCAAATAAAAAATAAAAAATTACCTAACAAATACAGAACTTGTGTACTTGGCATTCTTCTTAGTTTTTTAATAAATAATAACTCATGTAATCCTAAAAAATCTCATTAAGAATTTCTCAGTTATGGGGCCCATTTTAAAGATGAAAAAATAAGATGCCAACAGAGATTGATAAATTTGCCACTATACAGTTGGAAGTGGCTGATCAGGATTAAGTTCTGTTGCTCAGTCGTCTCTGACTCTTTGTGACTCTATGGACTGCAGCATGCCAGGCTTCCCTGTCAATTACCAACTCCTGGAGTTTACTCAGACTCATGTCCATTGAGTCGGTGATGCCGTCCAACTATCTCATCCTCTGTCATCCCCTTCTCCTCCTGCCTTCAATCTTTCCCAGCATCAGGGTCTTTTCCAGTGAGTCAGTTCTTTGTATCAGGTGGTCAAAATATTGGAGTTTCAGCATCAGCCCTTCCAATGAACACCCAGGACTGATCTCCTTTAGGATGGACTGGTTGGATCTCCTTGCAGTCCAAGGGACTCTCAAGAGTCTTCTCCAACACCACAGTTCGAAAATATCAGTTCCTCAGTGCTCAGCTTTCTTTATCATCCAACTCTGACATCCGTACATGATCACTGGAAAAACCATAGCTTTGACTAGATGAACCTTTGTTTGCAAAGTAATGTCTCTGCTTTTTAATATGCTCTCTAGGTTGATCATAGCTTTTCTTCCAAGGAGCAAGCATCTTTTAATTTCATGACTGTAGGCACCATCAAAAGCAAAGATGATTTATCTAAACAAACATATTTTAGTATAATACACATTTACCTGGAAGGCAGTGTTCCCAGAGATGAGCCATTATGTACAATTTAAGCTGGTAGGCAGAGGAACCAGAGATCAAATTGTCAATATCTGTCGGATCATAGAAAAAGCAAGAGAGTTCCAGGAAAACATCTACTTCTGCTGTATTGACTATGTCAAAGCCTTTGACCATGTGGCTCACAATGAACTGTGGAATATTCTGAAAGAGGTGGGAATACCAGACAGACCACCTTACCTGCCTTTTGAGAAACCTGTATGCAGGTTAAGAAGCAACAGCTGGAACGAGACATGGAACAATCGGCTGGTTCCAAATTGGGAAAGGAATATGTCAAGGATGTATATTATCACCCTGTTTATTTAACATGTGCAGAGTTCATCAGGCAAAATGTCAGATTAGATGAAGCACAAGCTGGAATCAAGATTGTTGGGAAAAATATCAGTAACCTCAGATATTCAGATGACAATACTTTTACGGCAGAAAGTGAAGAGGAACTGATGAGCCTCCTGATAAAAGTGAAAGAGGAGAGTGAAAATGTTGACTTGAAACTCAGCATTCAGAAACTAAGATCACGGCATCTGGTCCATCACTTCATGGCAAATAGATGGGGAGACAGTGGAAACAGTGACGGGCTTTATTTTGGGGGCTCCAAAATCACTGCAGATGGTGACTGCAGCCATGAAATTAAAAGATGCTTGCTCCTTGGAAGAAAAGTTATGATCAACCTAGACAGAACATTAAACAGCAGAGACATTACTTTGTCAACAAAGTTCTGTCTAATCAAAGCTATATTTTTTCCAAGAGTCATGTAAGCTTGTGAGAGTTGGACTATAAAGAAAGCTGAGTGCCAAAGAACTGATGCTTTTGAACTGTGGTGTTGGAGAAGACTCTTGAGAGTCCCTTGGACTGCAAGGAGATTCTACCAGTCCATCTGAAAGGAGATCAGTCCTGAATAGTCATTGGAAGGACTGATGCTGAAGCTGAAACTTCAATACTTTGGCCACCTGATGTGAAGAACTGACTCATTTGGAAAGACCCTGATGCTGGGAAAGATTGAAGGTGGGAGGAGAAGGGGATGACAGAGGATGAGATGGTCAGATGGCATCAACAACTCGATGGGCATGAGTCTGAGCCAGCTCTGGGATCTGGTGATGGGCAGGGTGTTGCCCAGAGTGGGACATGACTGAGAGACTGAACGAACTGAAGCTGTCACTGCTCAGGGTTACAGCCATGAAATATGGCTTCAAAGTCATTGCTGTTAATCATTAGTCTTTGGTCTTTTTCCCTCTGGGTTTAATAACATCCTAAGAAATCAAGTACTAGCAGAATATCCTGGGTTTCACCCCCAATCCTATCATTTACTAGTAAGCATTGGCTAAGTTCCTTTAGTTTCTATTTGTCCCAGTTTCTGTGTGCATAAAATACACATCATGGCATTCATCTAATTAAGATGTTATGTGGATGAATGGGATAATGAAGGGACTCTGTTTCTCTTCTCTTCTCTCTCTGTTTTTTTTCCTCCGGTTTTGGAAGAACTGGAAGAAAGGAAAATGGAAAATCAAATCCTGTCACCTAGATCTCCACCACCCCACTTTATCAACCTGCCATTGTTATTTTTTCATTGATTATCACGTATTTTCCTTAATTGGATAGCTCTTAAAATGGTGAGTGTGTCTATTTTTATGGCTTCCTAGGTTGCACTAGTGGTAAAGAACTCACCTGTTATTGCAGGAGACATAAGAGACGTGGATCAATCCTTGGATCTGGAAGATTCCCTGAAGGAGGGTATGGCAATCCACTCCAGTATTCTTGCCTGGAGATTCCTATGGACAGTGGGACCTGGCGGGCTGCAATCCGTAGTGTCTGCAAAGAGTCAGATGTGACTGAAGCGATTTAGCATGCACCCACATCTATTTTTCAGAGATTTGACAGAATAGCATCTTTAGTTAATATGACATAGAGTAATTGCAATAAATAAGAATCTAAGCAGAAAACCATTATTCTGGGATCACTACACAAGACTGAGCCGAGGTGGGAATTAAGATGCCATTGCCAACACATGTTCAAACTCTGGCACTTGAGTCCTATACTTGGGACTGACTTGTCAGTTTTTCTGGATGTCCTCCTAGGAAAACTGAGGAACTACCCCCTACATTTTTTCTTTGAACAATCTCCCCAACTTACATATGAAACAGAATAATTAAAACAATCAAGGCAGTAATTTTCCCACTCCTCCCCCACCCCACCCCGATCTGCCAGGATGCTCTCAGCTTTATAGACAAATAAGGGAAGAGCATTTTGATTTTCTACATTCTTCCCAATTGTCTTTCACTTTTTAGTTTCCCTGGTGGCTCAGAGGGTAAAGCGTCTGCCTCCTGGGCTGGGAAGATCCCCTGGAGGAGGAAATGGCAACCCACTCCGGTACTCTTGCCTGGAAAATCCCAAGATGGAGCAGCCTGTAGGCTACAGTCTATGGGGTTGCAAAGAGTTGGACACAACTGAATGACTTCACTTTCACTTCACTTTTTAGTTTTGTCTCAGTACTCATCTATTTTCTTAGTAATCAATGCCTCTCTTTCATTACTGAGCAAAATTCAGAAATTGCTATGTTCTTTTCATCTTTTGTCTATCCTATATTGGCTTTCTGGACCAATTCTCAATTGATTATACATTCTCTACTGTTGATTTAACATTGTGCCTTCTCTTTTAATAAACTAGTCTCTTCAAAATGCTTTTTTTTTTCTTTTTAAGAAAAGCATGTTTCACTAACATATCAATTGTAACCTGGAATTTTAATAATTTATCTCCTCTTTACAGGAAAGACAGTCTTCTTTATGTGTTTTCTTTCCAATTTGTTATGCTTCCTATTACTATTCATCTATTTTATTGATACATTTTCTTCATTATTTCTTAAAGACAGTACATCCTTGGTCTCTAACTGATGACATATTTAGAGAATTTATGCTGTTGTTTGTTTTATTGACTTGTGTACTTCTTCCTTCATGTTCAATCATGTTCAATTGGGTGGTTAAAAAAAATTATATTCTTACCTTGCCCAGTTCTATAGTGTTATATCCTGTTTCAAGAAATGCTGACACATCTGATTTACATGTTTCATGTCTTGTTCTTTTCCTGATCATTCTCTATTCTCTACTCTTCAGGTAAACCACATCAGTATACGGATTGCCCAGATTATTTGTACACTTGCATTTCCTCTTTGTCACTCTCTCAAAACAAGAGCACATATATTTATTTTCTTAATATATGTCTAGGTATCTCAGATTGACAATAGCTTTTTAAAAAATTTTTCATTTATTGTATTAGTTGGAGGCTAATTACTTTACAATATTGTGGTTTTTGCCATACATTCACATGAAGCTTTTTTAATTTTAGAATTTGCATTTGATTACTACTGTGATGCTTAAAATTAATAAAGTAGTAAAATTCTCCATTATTTTTAGATAGGCTTAACTTGCATTCATTTTCTGCCATGAGTTTTATAGCATTTTTTATCAACCTTCATGTGAAAAGCTTTACCTATAAAATTTCATAAAAGTAAAATTCAAAATAGCGTGGAATCAATGTAATTCACTTGATAAGTAACTGGTTAGATATGTACACTCATTCTGGTCATTCTTTAGCTATAAATGTTATTTATGGTTTTGAAGTTATACTTATTATAAAAGTTATTTTATAATTAGTAATAAGCAACATTGAGTCAAACATCAGAGGTATTTGGAGATCTGGGTTCAATGAGTTGGGAAGATCCCCTAGAGAAGGAAACAGGAAACCCACTTCAATATTCTTACCTGGATAAGCCCATAGAGGAGAATGGTGGGCTACCATCCATGAGATCTCAAAGAGTCCAACAGGACTTCAGCAACTGAATATGCAACACTATAATTAATCATGTTTTACAGTGATGTTAATATGTGAATGTCCTATTCTTAAATAAAGAGCATTGGTAATAATAGTGCTTAAAATTCAAATATTTTGTTTGACTGTTACACTGCATGACTTTCTTTGATAACTTCACAATTTATTCATTAAAAGAATAGCACAGCTATCATAAAAATAGTCCCTCTGTGAGAACTGTGAAGTTTCTGCTAAAATGAGAAAATAAATGTGTTTAATTGATCAGTACGTTTATGACCACTCTTTCTACAAAGAACGTCTCTGGTAAGAAATAAAAATCAAAAGACAAGAAGCAGCAGAAAAGCGATGTGTGCGGCTCTGCGACTGTTTACGTCTCTGTGACACAGAGATTCCTCTCCCAGGCACTGAGATTGCCTTAGTTTCGGTGGCCTCTTAGACTTGCTTTGATGTTTTGCTGAGTGACTACTTTGTAGAAAATCCTTCTTTTATTCTTGAACAAACAAATGTTAAACTAGTCAAACCCAGTCATACTTTAATTTATATTTTCCCTTAATAGGCTTTAATTCTCTTTCTGCCAGAGCCTTTAAGAGACAGCTGGGTACTCTTCAGGTATTTTTTTCCTCATTCACACTTAAATTCATGAATTTTGTTATTTAGTCACTGAGTCATGCCCAGCTCTTGAGACCCCATGGACTGTAGCCCACCAGGCTCCTCCGTCCATGGGTTTTCCCAGACAAGAATACTGGTGTGGGTTGCCATTTCCTTCTCCAGGGGATCTTCCTGATTCAAGGATTGAAACCAGGTCTCCTGCACTGCAGGTGGAATGCTTTTTTTTTTTTAACTTTTATTATGAAAAATTTCAAACATACACATAAACATATAGTAGCGAGATTAGTATAATCCCCCCATCCCCATGTGTCTATTAACTATGTGCAGGTGGATTCTTTAACAACTAAGCCATCAGGGAAGCCCAAAATAATAAATAAGTTTCTTTAAAAGTCAATAGTAAATTTTTCTCTCCTTAATACATCTCTTCTCATCTGTTCTGGAATTTGGGATCTGTAATTGTGAAAACAAACTCATCACCAAAGTAGTTATGACAAGAAACATTTTGATACTTTGCATCATATCTAGGTGCAGGTGTTGCATATATGATGAAAACTAAAATAATTTTAGTTGTCTCAGTCCTGGATGGCTTTCTCTTTTCTTTAGCTGTTATAATATAAAAGAATCCATTAGTAATAAAATCTTTTTTTTTACAAAGTTATTAGTGGAAAGATAATATGAACATATCATTTTTATAACTCCTATCTTCATAGTCTCTTTACATTGCTGCAAGCAATGATATAAGGAATTCTGGAATTCCTATTCTCTGGAACACTAAATAGATAAAAGAATATAAAATCTATAGGATTATAAAATGGAGCATTGAGAGAGAGAGGTGGTGAACTAATCAGGTAGTTACCAAAACACAAAAGAAACACTGCTCAAATTAATAAGTAATTTGCAGGAAGAGTAGTAATTTATGGATATAGTTTTCATCATAACTAGGATGAATCAACTATGTGAACTAGAGAAAATCATCTGAATATTTTTTTTAAGTTTATCAAATCAGAGAATGAAGTGAATTTGAAAGAAAAAGACTACCTTTTCAAACGGGCGAACTACAGTTTGTCTATTGTTTTTTGTTTGTTTGTTTAACCAGCTGTAGGTTAAGAATGATATTTGCATTTGCAAATAGTTTAAAAGAAGAATATTTTGTCACTTGTGAAAGTTATTGAGGCTTAAATCGATTGGTCATATATGTTTAGGTTTTTTTATGGGCTCTAAATTCTACTCTATTGATCCATATGTGTATCTTATACTAATATCACATTATTTTGATTACTGCAGCTTAATAGTAAGATTTAATATTGGATGCGAGAATCTTCAAGTATTTTTTTTTTCATTTTTTCAATATCAGTTGGCTATCCAGGCCCCTTTGGTTCTATATGAATTTGAGGATCAACTTTTCAATTTCTGATACAGTTGCTAGTCTAGTGTGAGCAGTAGGGATCAGATAAGAGTGGGAGTGAGTTTTCATCTAAATATTCTATTGTCACTTCAGTTCTGTTCACCACTAGCGTAAAATGTGATTACTCACATACTCTTTCTAAAGCTAGGCTTGTACATACAATTGCTAAATATTCAATATCCAATCAGTTGGGGAGGGAAGTGGGAAGGTACCATACAGGAACAGGAGATTTAAAAAACAGAAAGGGCTATTATGGGATTATATGAAATCATGTGTGTGAAACCTTTGAAAGTTGTAAAGCACCATGGAATTTAAAGAATCTTTCAGTCAATTAAAAATATATGCATAGTTCCCTAGAGAATCTGATGGAGTTTGAAGTTCTTTCTAAACAACATAGTGTCGGAAGGATCATCACTCTACCCAGCAATGAGGTGTCAGTATAAAAGGACTTCCCCATATCTCCCTGCATCCTCATTGTCGCAGATGACTCCTAGCAGGGTACCCTCCAGATGGGTGGAGTGGGCAGGAACTGGTTAGTGTGCAGGGGAGAGGGATAGGAGAGAGGTTTCTCACATAAGACTGCAGCTCTCAAAGATGGGAGACAACCTTTAAGACTTAGATCTTGTATCTAAATACTGACAGTGAATAAGATAGAAAATGCTCCTTCCTCTGAGATGGTTCAATTTTGCTTTAGAGGAGGAATAACATGAGATAATGCTTTAGAAAGGGTTTCAGACATAACGGTGGAATTCTGAGAAGTCTCCAATCATGGGCTATAATTCCCATATACTTTTCCATTGGAAAGAAGGTGATGACATTTTTTTTTAAAAGAAAAAAGATCTTTTATAGTTATTTTCATGGGAAAGTTGAGAATGTTATACCATGCATGCTTACACTGCTAACATACTAAATAAAAAGCACATAAATATTTTGTTTCTCAGGGATGGGAAGCAACATGTGAAACATGAGTATTGCTATTAAATTAGTTAGTAGATATTATTCAAATGTTGAAATGGTTGAATTAAATATAAAATTTTTTGATTTGACTGTATGTAGGACAATTTCCAAGTATTATGATTATGTAGAATAATCAAATAGCTAAGCAATATTTTCATATTGAATTATAACATTTTAGTCTGTTGAAAATTAACCTTATAAATCTCTTCTTTTAAATAAAGATATCACTGAGCTTTAGAACTATCATTATCCTGAGTAGATTCTTATAGGGAAAAAAGATTATTTCTTTTATTTCATTTCAAATAATTATTATATCTAGAAACTGAAATGGGAATAGATAAAACTAAAGAAAAGTGTTGGCTTACATATTACAGAGGAAAATATCTGATTTAAAAGTATATGTTAAAGAAGTCACAAAATGATGGTTTGGGGGATTATGTTTTTGTTTTTTTTAATAGACACAGATAAGAAGTATAATTAAAGACAAGATCATCATATCCAAACAGATAAGATTATTCTATAACAAAATCATCATATCCAAACAATTAGATAAGACTATTCTATAATTCAAAAGATCTCATTTTTCCACAGCTCAAATCATTAATAATTTTCTTAAATTTTATTGCAAAAATAACTTTATTCAGGTATTGTGAATTTGCTTTATTCCATTTAAATTTTGCATATTTTAGTTCATCCTTTTAGTGATTGTAATTGAAATGTCCAGCATTTGCATTTGATTTTAAAATAATGTAAAACACTATGTGCTCCTATTCTCTGAGTGAACATAAGTAAAAAACAGTAAGCCTAGGCATAAAATTCTTATCCCTTTAAAGAATTCTCCCACATGGAGGGAGGGTTTATTCCTAGGCATTTTATTTTTGTTGCAGTGGTGAATGGGATTGTTTCATTCATTTTTCTTTCTGAATTTTTATTATTAGTGTATAGGAATGCAAGGGATTTCTTTGTATTAATTTTGTATCCTGTGACTTTACTATATTCACTGATTAACTCAAGTAATTTTTTGGTGGCATCTTTAGGGCTTTCTATGTGTAGTTGTGTAGTATTGGGCTTCTCAGGTGACGCTAGTGGTAAAGAACCCTCCTGCCAAAGCAGGAGACATAAGAAATGTGGGTTTGATCCCTGGGTTGGGAAGATCCCCTGGAATAGGAAATGGTAACCCACTCCAGTATCCTTGCCTGGAGAATCCCATGGACAGAGAAACCTGGCAGGCTACAGTCCATGGGGTCGCAGAGTCGGACACGACTGAAGCAACTTAGCACAGCGCACATGTGTAGTATCATGTCATCTGCAAATAGTGAGCTTTGCTTTTTCTTTTTCACTCTAAATTCCTTATAATTCTTTTACTTCTATGATTGTTATGGCTAGGACTTAAAAAAAACCTGCATTGAATAACAGTGGTGAGAGTGGACACCCTTGTCTTATTCCTGATCTCAGAGGAAATGCTTTCCATTTTTCACCATTGAGAATAATGTTTACAGTGGGTTTGTCATATGGTACATTAAGGTCATTGTCATCATCGCTTAGTTGTGTCTGACTCTTGCAACCCCATGGATGTGGCCTGCTAGGCTCCTCTGTCCATAGAATTCTCCAGGCAAGAATACTGGAGTGGGTTGTCATTTCCTCCTTCAGGGGATCTTCCCAACCCAGGAATCAAACCCAGGTCTCCTGCATTGAAGGCAGATTCTTTACTGACTGAGCTATGAGGGAAGCCCCATGTTGAGGTAGGTTCCTTCTCTACCCATTTTCTGGGTGTTGAATTTTGTCAAAGCTTTTTCTTAAGAAATATTATATATATATGCATACATATGCATAGGTATCTTAGTTTATATTGCTAGTTTATATGATGTTTTATAATGTATGTTTACTGCTTTATATTTCTATTATATGTAATGCTATTGAATTCTGTGTAGGAATCAAATTCTTTTTTGTTTGTTTATTTAGTTATTTGATGACTGGAAAATGAAAATTTCTTTCTTTTATTTTAGCCTTTAAATATCTTTTATTTATCCTGCTTTATTTTACTAGCCATAATTCTTACACGTACTGAATACAACAGTGCCAATGAAAGTAAATGCATATTTTGTTAACTTTTTTAAAGGAATGCTATGTGTTTTACTATTAATATGATCCTTGGATACATTATAGAAAATAGCCTTTATCTTTTAAAGCAGTTCTCTTGTGGTTTTAGTGTATTAATGCACATTGTCATGAGGGAGTTTTTGAATTTAAAAATGATATCTTTTAGAAATTTTTAAAACTATTTAATTGGTTGACATAAATTGCTCACAAACTTAAATTTCCATTTTAAGTCATTTATGCAATCATGGGGTCAATTCTACTCATTCCTAATAGTTCTTGTCTTTTTTTTTTAACCATAATTTTATCATTGATAGTATGACCAGGAAACATGACTTTACATTCTTTCATTTGAAATGATCTCCCCTAAACATAGATACCACTTTCTTATGTTAAATATCTGGACTTTTTCATGATCAACTCAAAATATATTAGTCAAAAGGAGAAAGTGTATGGAAAATCCTTTGTTGATCTTGTCTTTCTAGGCGTTCTGCCATTATCTTTCAGTAAAATTGTTCAGTAAAGACCCAGATAGGGACTATTTTAAACTTTGAGGCTCATACAATCCCTGTTTCAATTTCTCAAGTCAACTGTTGCATTACAAAAGCAGTCACAGACAGTATGGTAAATGAGTATGGCTGTGTTCCAATAAAACCTTATTATGGACACTGAAGCAATCAGTGGCAGAGTTGAAGAGAGAAATAGACCATTCAACAAAACAGTTGTAGATTTCAATATCACACTTTCAATAATGAATAGAACATTTACACAGAACATCAAAAGGAAATTGGGGGCTTGATCAACACTATAAGCCAACTATACATAATAGACGCACAGAATACTCACATAGCAATTGAAAAATACATCTTCATCTCTAGTGCACATGTAACATTTTACAGGCTAGACCATATGGTAGACAATAAAACAATTCTCAGTATATTTTAAAAGAATGAAATCATACAAAGTATGTTTTATGACCACAGTGGAATGAAAGTAGAAATTAATAGCAGAAGGAAAAGTGGGAAATATGGGATAATTAAGAAATATCATTTTAAAAACAATGGGTCAAAGAAGAAATCACTGGAAAAGTTGGAAAATATTTTTATATGCATGAAAATAAAATCACAATACAACAAAATTTATGGGATGCAACAAAAACAATATTCAGAGAGAAATGTATAACTATAAATGCTTACACTATAAAATAAACATTCTAAATCAGTAACCTATTTTTTTTATTTTAATGAGCTAGAAAAATAATAGCAAAGTAAACCCAAAGTAAGTTGAAGGAAGGAGATAATAAAAATCAGGGTAAGCAAAAGGAAGAATATAAAAAGAAACAAAAATAAATAATGAAACCAAGTGATTTTTAAATAAAATTGATAAGCTACTAGTAAAACTGGAAAAAGGAGAGAAAAAAAAAACTAAAAACAGAAATGAATCCAGAAACATTACTATTACCCTGCAGACTTTTTTTTTATAAAAATAGATCATCTAGATGGTAATAAAAGTGCTTAGAAACATGCAAATTACCAAATTGGACTAAAAAAAAAAAAGAGTCTTAGCACACCTATATTAAGTAAAGAGATTAAGTAATTAAAAAATCTAAAAAGAAAATTCCAAGACTAAGAGGCTCCAATGAGTGGAATTCACTACCCATTTAATAAGGAACTATAAGTATGAATTAACCCCAATCCTGCTCAAACTCTTTCCAAAAAATAAAAGAGGAAACATTCCTAACACATTCTGTGAGGCTGGAATTATTCTGATACACAAAGTAATAAAACTGCAATCATACTTCTTATTAATGTAAGTATACAAGTTTTCAAGAAAATAATTAAAAATAAAATTCAACAGTATATTAAAAGGGTGATACATCCCCAAAAATTATGATTTACCAAAGGTTCACAAAGCCCATTTAATGTAAGAAATTCAGTCACTTTAACACATCACGTTAATAGATAAGGGGGGATTGCATGATCATCTCAACAAATGAATAAAAATAATTTTTCAAAATTCAGCACTCCTTCATTTAAAAAAAACACTAAACAAACTGAGAATAATTTACCTTTAACATGATAAAGAGCATTTACCAAAACACATAAGTGACATCACATTTGGAAAATCTGAACTCTTCCCCCTAATATTATGGACAAGAAAAGGATGGCCCTTTTCACCTATTACACATTGTACTGGAAGTTTTAGCAAGAGCAAATAGTCAACTAAGAGAAAGAAGGTCCACAGTTGAAAGAGAAGAATAAAGCCATTTTTATTCTCAAGATGACAAAATTCTATATATAGAAAAACCTACAGAACCCTTCCACTACATCTACCAACACACACCCTGGCATATACCCAACTACTAGAACTAATAATCAAATTGAGCAAAGTTGCCTATACTCTGTCAATGAAAAGCTGAAAAGGAAAGAAAGGTTAAAAATTACATTTATAATAGCATCCTGAAGA
>CM035271.1:99416069-99470524 GCA_020226075.1 Hydropotes inermis | reverse complement strand
GAGATCCAACCAGTCCATCCTAAAGGAAATCAGTCCTGAATATTCATTGGAAGGACTGATGCTGAAGCTGAAACTCCAATATTTTGGCCACCCGATGCAAAGAGCTGACTCATTAGGAAAGACCCTGATGCTGTGAAAGATTGAGGGCAGGAGGAGAAGGGGATGGCAGAGGATGAGATGGTTGGATGGCAACACTGACTCAATGGACATGGGTTTGGGTGGACTCCGGGAGTTGGTGATGGACAGGGAAGCCTGTTGTGCTGCAATTTATGGGGTTGTGGAGAGTCAGACATGACTGAGTGACTGAACTTAACTGATATAAATGACTCTTGAAGGTGGTAGAGAAAGTAAAAGTCGCTCAGTCATGTCAGACTCTTTGGTACCGCATGGACTATACAGTCCATAGAATTATCTAGGCCAGAATACTGTAGTGGGTAGCCTTTCCCTTCTCCACGGGATCTTCCCAACCCCAGGGATCAAACTCAGGTCTCCTGCATTGCAGCGGATTCTTAACCAGCTGAGCCACAAGGGAAGCCCAAAGAACTCTTACAATTAGTAAAAAAAAAAAAAAAAAAAAAAAAAAAGACATTATTAAAAAATGTATAAAGGACTTGGACAGATATTTCTCCAAAAAAGATACAGAAGTGATAGAGCTTGAAAAAGTCTTTAAGATCATTGGATATTGCGTGAGTGTGCTCTGATGCACAGTTGTGTCAAACTCTTTTCAACCCCGTGGACTGTAGCCCACCAGGCTTCTCTGCCCATGAGATTATTCCAGCAAGAATACTGTTGTGAATTTCCATTTCATCCTCCAGGAGATCTTCCCTGATCCAGGAATGGAACCCGCATTCCCTGTGGCTCCTGCATTGGCAGACAGGATCTTTCCTACTGAGATACCTGGGAAGGCCTAGGCACTATCTGAGGCCTTCCTAATCACTCTCCTTTAAAGGCCATTAAGAGTCACATTAAGAGTCACTTGCTCCAACTCCTATGACTACAGAAAATGGCAGAAGGCATATGCTTCCCAGCTCAGTTCTCCCCCTTTCATATGTACTCACGTCCACACAAAATAGATACTGGGGACTCACTTATAACTGCTGGCTGGCCTCCAACAGCTTCATGCAATGGGTGTGCAGTTGAGAACTAGGTCTATTCAACATTTACTGTGGGTCCTTTGGATGTTGTGTTGTTGTTCAGTCATTCAGTGGTGTCCAACTCTTTGTGACCCCACAGACTGTAGCAACCCAGGGTTCCCAGTCCTTCACTGTTTCCTGAAGTTTGCTTCAAACTCATGGACATGGAGTCAGTAATGCCATCCAGCCATCTCATCCTCTGTCATTCCCTTCTCCTCCTGCCTTCAAACTTTCCCAGGAACAGGGTCTTCTCCAATGAATCAGCTCTTTGCATCAAGTGGCTAAAGTATTGAAGCTTCAGCAATCAGTCCTTCCAATGAATATTCAGGGTTGATTTCCTTTAGGATTGACTGGATTGACCTCCTCGCTGTCTGAGGGATCCTTGAGTCTTCTCTAACACAATCAATCTCAAGTTGATGCTTCTAAAGCATCAATTCTTCAGAGCTCAGCCTTTTTTATTGTCCAGCTCTCACATCCATACATGACTCCTGGAAAAACCATAGCTTTAATGATATGGACCTTTTTCAGCAAAGTAATGTCTCTGCTTTTTAATATACTGTCTAGGTTTGTCAAGAAAAGGAGTATGTCAAGGTTATATGTTGTCACCCTGCTTATTTAAGTTATATGCAGAGTACATAATGAGAAATGCTAGGCTGGATGAAGCACAAGCTGGAATAAAGGTTGCCGGGAGAAATATCAATAATCTCAGATACACAGATGACAAAACCCTTACAGCAGAAATGAAGAACTAAAGAACCTCTTGATGAAAGTGAAAGAGGAATGTGAAAAGTTGACTTAAAATTCAACATACAGAAATTTAAGACCATGGCAGCTGGTCCCATCACTTCATGGCAAATGGAAGGGGAAGCAAAAAAAATCATGGCAGATGGTGACTGCACCCATGAAATTAAAAGTTACTTTCTCCTTGGAAGAAAAGCTATGGCCAACCCAGACAACATATTAAAAAGCAGAGACATAAAAAAATAAATAAATAAATAAATAAATAAATAAATAAATAAAAAAGCAGAGACATTACTTTGCCAACAAAGGGCTGTCTAGTCAAAGCTATGTTTTTTCCAGTAGTAGTATATGGCTGAGAAAGTTGGACCATAAAGAAAGCTGAGTGCCGAAGAATTGATGATTTTGAACTGTGGTGTTGGAGAAGACTCCTGAAAGCCCCTTGGACTGCACTGAGATCCAACCTGGCTATCCTAAAGGAAATAATCCTGTATATACATTGGAAGGACTGATGCCAAAGCTGAAACTCCAATCCTTTGGCCATCTGATGCAAAGAACTGACTCCTTGGAAAAGACCCTGATGCTGTAAAAGATTGAAGGCTGGAGAAGAAGGGGACGACAGAGCATGAGATGGTTCCATGGCATCACTGACTCAGTGAACATGAGTTTGAGCCAGCTTCGGGAGTGGTGATGGACAGGGAGGTCTGGTGTGCTGCAGTCCATGGGGTCGGAAAGAGTCAGATACGACTGAGCAACTGAACTGAACTGAACTGAGGCTTGTCATAGCTTTTCTTCCAAGGAGCAAGTGTCTTTTATTTTCATGGCTGCAGTCCCCATCTACAGTAATTTTGGAGCCCAAGAAAATAAAGTCTGTCATTGTTTCAATTGTTTCTCCATCTATTGTTTTGTCAAGAATAAATATGTTTACATTCTCTTGGCATGTAAGCATATTTATTTCTCATCAATAAGACTCATTTTTAAATCAATCTTCCAATGACAAAATAAAAAATAAAATTAATAAGTCCCCCTACCCATAGAGCAAAAATGACAAAATGATAATAGATCTCTAAATTTGAGGTCTTTATTTTATTTTTTCTTTTTAAGATGCTACATAGTCAAACCAATTTGGATTGGTCTTTTATGGATACAATTAATTCACAGTCAAACTCTCAATCCCTACTTGATGGCTAATTGGACACTATGGAAATGAAAGTTAAAATCATAATGACTTTATAATTATGTATCACTTTACACCCTCTGGGATGACTTTAATGAAAAAGTTAAAATAACAAGTATTAGTGTGGATGTAGAGCAATCCCGGTACTTTGCTGTGGGGATTGTAAAAATGGAGCATCCACTTGGTGGCATCTCAAACAGTTAAGCATAGGAATAGAATAAGACAGCAACTCCATTACAAGATATATACCGAAGGGAAGTGAAAATACATGTCTACAAATACACTGAAACTTGTAATAAAATGTTTACAGAAACTTTATTGATGATGACCAAAAAGTGGGAATAATATTAATCAGTTCATGGCTGGAAAATACACCGTGGTATACATCTGTGGTATTCCAATGATGGAATATTATTCAGCCATCACAAGGATCAAACTACTGATACATTCTGCATAGGTGAAACACAAACACATTTCATTAAGTGAAAGAATCAGAGGTAAATGTCACATGCTGTATTATTCCTTTATATAATATATTCAGAATAGACAAAGCATAAAGACTGAAAGCAGGTTAGAGATCACCAAGAGATGGGTGGAAAGAGAAATGAGAAAGGATTACTTAATAGGTACAGGGTGTTTTTCTGAGATGATGAAAAGTTTTAGAATAGACAATGTGAATATACTGGATGCCACTGAATCGTATAATTTGAAATGGTTAGCTGTATGTTATATATATATATATATATATATTTATATATATATATATAAGTTTTATATTGGAACATAGTTGATTTACAATACTGTGTCAGTTTCAAGTGTGCAGCAGCGTGATTCAGATATAATAATACATATATACACATACAGAGAAGGAAATGGCAACCCACTCCAGTGTTCTTGCTTGGAGAATGCCAGGGACACAGGAGCCTGGTGGGTGGCCGTCTATGGGTTCGCACAGAGATGGACGTGACTGAGGTGTCTTAGCAGCAGCAGCAGCATCATACATACATACACACACGTATCTATTCTCTTTCAAATTCTTTCCCCATTTAGATTATTGCAGAATTCCCTGTTCTACGTAGCAGATCCTTGTCAGTTACCTATTTTAAATATAGCAGTCTACATATTTCAATCTCAAACTTGCTATCTTGTCCCCACACCCTTCCCCCTGGGTAAACAGAAGTGCATTCTCTAAGTTTTTGAATTCATTTCTGGTTTGTAAATAAGTTTAATTGTATCATGTTATTTAGATTCCACATTCAAACAATATCTTGTGATATTTGCCTTTCTCTGTCCGAGTTACTTCACTTACTATGACAATCGCCAGATCAGTCTGTATTGCTATAAATGGTATAGTTTTGTTCTTTTAATGACTGAGTAATAATCCATTGTATATGTGTATTGCATATTCTTTATCCCTTCATTTGTTGATGGACATTATGGTTAATTCCATAACTTGGCTGTTGTAAAAAGTGCTGTAGTGAACACTGGAGTGGATGGACACTCTCAAATCATGCTTTCCTCCAGATATATGCCTAGGTGTGGGAATTCTGGATCATATGGTATCTCTATTTTTTTTTTCTCAAGAAACTTTCATACAATTCTCTACAGCGGCTGTACCAATTAACATCCCTACCAAAAGTGTAGGAATGTTCAGTTCAGTTCAGTCACTTAGTCGTGTCTGACTCTTTGTGATCCCATGGACTGTAACACACCAGGCCTCTCTGTCCATCACCAGCTCCTGGGGTTTACTCAAACTTATGTCCATTGAGTCAGTGATGCCATCGAACCATCTCATCTTCTGTCATCCCCTTCTGCTCCTGCCCTCAAACTTTTCCAGCATAAGGGTCTTTTCAAAGAGTCAGTTCCTCACATCAGATGGCCAAAGTATTGGAGTTTCACCTTCAGCATCAGTCCTTCCAATGAATATTCTGGACTGATTTCCTTTAGGATGGACTGGTTGGATATCTTTGTAGTCCAAGTGACTCTCAAGAGTCTTCTCCAATACCATAGTTCAAAAGCATCAATTTTTCGGTGCTCAGCTTTCTTCAAAATCCAACTCTCACGTCCATACAACACCACTGTAAAAACCATAGCCTTGTCTAGATGAACCTTTGTTGGCAAAGTGATGTCTCTGCTTTTTAATATGCTATCTAGGTTGGTCATAACTTTCCTTCCAAGGAGTAAGCATCTTTTAATTTCATAGCTGCAGTGATTTGGGAGCCCCCCAAAATAAAATCAGCCACCGTTTCCACTGTTTTCCCGTGTATTTGCCATGAAGTGATGGGACAGGATGCCATGATCTTAGTTTTCTGAATGTTGAGCTTTAAGCCAACTTCTTCACTCTCCTCTTTCACTTTCATCAAGAGGCTTTTTAGTTCCTCTTCACTTTCTGCCATAAGGGCGGTGACATCTGCATATCTAACCTAAGGTTCTTGATATTTCTCCCTGAAATCTTGATTCCAGCTTGTGCTTCATCCAGCCTGGCGTTTCTCATCATGTACTCTGCATATAAGTTAAATAAGCAGGGTGACAATATACAGCCTTGATGTCCTAGTTTTCCTATTTGGAACCAGTCTGTTGTTCCATGTCCAGTTCTAATGGTTGTTTCCTGAGCTGCATATGGGTTTCTCAAGAGGCAGGTCAGGTGGTGTGTGGTAGTCCCATCTCTTTCAGAATTTTCCACAGTTTATTGTGATCCATACAGTCAAAGGCTTTGGCCTAGTCAATAAAGCAGAAGTAGATTTTTTTTCTAGAACTCTCTTGCCTTTTTAATGATCCAACGGACGTTGGCAATTTGATCTCTGTTTCCTCTGCCTTTTCTAAATCCAGCTTGAACATATGGAAGTTTACAGTTCACAGACTGCTGAAGCCTGGCTTGGAGAATTTTGAGCATTACTTTACTAGCATGTGAGATGAGTGCAATTGTGTGGTAGTTTGAGCATCCTTTGGCCTTGCCTTTCTTTGGAATAGCAATGAAAACTGACCTATTCCATTGCTGTGGCCACTGTTGAGTGTTCAAAATTTGCTGGCATATTGAGTGCAACACTTTCACAGCATCATCTTTTAGGATTTGAAATAGCTCAACTGGAATTCCTTCACCTCCACTAGCTTTGTTCATAGTGATACTTCCTAAGGTCCACTTGACTTTGCATTCCAGGACATCTGGCTCTAGGTGAGTGATCACACCATCATGATTATCTGGGCTGTGAAGGTCTTTTTTGTATAGTTCTTCTGTGTATTCTTGCCACCTCTTCTTAATATCTTCTGCTTCTGTTAGATCTATACCTAACAGAAGGAGTGTTACCTTTCTCCATACTCTCTGCAGCATTTTTGTTTGTAGAATTTTTGATGATTGACATTCTGACAGGTGTGAAGAGATATCTCATAATTTAGATTTCATTTCCCTAATAACTAGTGATGATAAATACTTTTCATCTGCCTCTTGGCCATCTGTACATCTTCTTTAGAGAAATGTCTGTTTAGGTCTTTTACCCATTTTTTATTGGGTTGTTTTCTTTCTTTCTTTTTTAATTGAGCTGTGTGAGCTGTTTGTAAATTTTGGAGATTAATCTCTTGCCAGTTGCCTCATTTGCAAATATTTTCTCCCATTCTGTAGACTATCTTTTTACTTTGTTTATGATTTCCTATGCTTTGCAAAAGATTTTCAGTTTAATTAGATCACAATTTTTAATTTTTACTTTTATTTCCATTAGAAATTTTATTCCATGAAATGCAAACATTTTTGTATTTAATCCCATGTCTATCCAAGATTTATGTTGAAGAGTGTTTGGCTACATTCTCCTTTAAGAGTTTTATTGTACTTGATCTTGAATTTGAGTCTTTATTCATTCTGAGTTGATTTTTGTGTATGGTGTTTAGAATGTTCTAATTTAATCTTGTTTTACATATAACTGTCCAGTTTTCCCAGCACCATTTGTTGAAGAGACAGTTTTTTCTCCATTGTGTAGTCTTCCCTCCTTTGTGGTAGTTTAACTGATCAATTGCACATGGGCTTATGTCTGGGCTTTCTAGCCTCTTTCATTGATTTATGTCTTTATGTCAATACCATACTTTTTGGATGACTATAGCTTTGTAATGTAGTCTGGAGTTAGCCTGATTCCTCTGGCTCCATTTTTCTTTCTCAAGATTGCATTGGCTACTCAGGATATTTTGTGTCTCATTACAAATTTCAAGACTTTTGGTTCTAGGTCTGTGAGAAATGCCATTGGTTATATGAGATTGCATCACATCATTAGATTGCCTTGGGTAGTATAGTCATTTTGACAATACTGATTCTTTCAGTCAAAGAACATGATTTTTCTTTCTATCTATTTGTGTCATCTTTGATTTCTTTCATCAGTTTCTTAGAGTTTTCAGAGTACAGATCTTATGCTTCCTTAAGTGTATTTATTTATATGCATTTTGTTCCTTTGGGGGTGATGGTAAATAAGATTGTTTCCTTAATTTCTCTTTCTGACCTTTCAAGTAGCATCTTTAGGATGTTTTATGCATAGTATCACATCATCTGCAAACAGTGGCAATTTTACTTCTTTTCCAATTTGGATTTCCTATTTTTTTTCCTTCTCTGATTGCCATGGCTAGAACTTCCAAAGCAGTCTATATTTAGAAAAAATTACTAGTGAAAATAAAATGATTAAATAAGTCAGAACAAGTTATACATAAAAATGTAAATATTTAATGTAAAATAAAATGCAGCAGTATATGGTATTGGTAATATTAAGAGCAGACGAGATAGAATTGGAAGAACTGAATAATTAAAATAATCAAGAAGTATACAACAGTCATCACAGTCTTGAACTCAAGCCTTAAATGACTTATTATCAAAATTAATCACTAGTTATAAAGGAAAATAACCATAAGCATAGAGTTTAGTACATTATATGAGAATATTAAACTCATGCAAGTCAAAGAGATTGGGAAATATATTTAAAATGTAAATAAAACATTATACCTAATTCTCACTTATCAATAAGCAATTAGTGAAGGAAAAAAAATAAAGAAAACAAATGATCTCAAACACCATCTGAACACAAACTAGTGGATCATTTAAAACTTTAAGTGACATTTTATTGTTTTTTTAAACAGTATATAATGAGGTATATTTTTTATTTCATGAAGGGATATTTAATGCTAATAATAAAGCCTAGCAGCTTTCTGTCATAGAAAACAGTTCTATAAGAAAATCTTACTTACCAATAGATATAAGAAAATGTATGCAAAAGTATATTACAGTATAATTTGCATAAGGAATTTTATAGTCATATAAGGAATACCATTGTCATAAATTAGATTAATTAATTCAATCATAAATTAAATACAATACAGCAAAAAATATATATCATCATATACATACAACAAACAGTTTCATTTGTTTCAAATCTTGTATCTCCAAATTGAGCTTGTGACTTCTGGTACATTTTTCAAAAAATTAAGGATAATTTTATGATTATATTTATATAGCCTACCTACATGTTATTAATGTTCCATAAAACAATTATTTTTACTTCATTCCTTTTATTTATTGTTTCTTGTCTATTAATACTCTTTTCTTTTTAATATTTGCTATTTCTGTTCAATATACTGAGCATTCAATATATCCTATGATGGCTGTAATTTGATCATTTCAATTTTTTATTATTATTAATTCATATCACTAAGACAGAATGATATGTCTGGATTCTTGTAATGATTGAATGTTATAATTCTATCTTCCTATTACTAAATTGTCTATATTTCCATAGCAATTTTATGTACTATTGAGATAATATGAATTATAATGCTTGGTGATTATGTGGATGCCTCTAATGTTTCACTATTTAGTTATTAATTTGAGAGGGACATACTCATTTTCTCAGTTTATCAGTACCCCATGCAAGAATTTATTCAATAACTATTCATAACATTCCAAATTAATTTTGTGCTTTATTGAACTTTAAGGATATTGCAGTGGTAGAAATATGTATGTGATTTTAAAAAATATGTTTCCTGCTACATAAGACAAACCTTAACATTTCAGTTGATTTATACAATAGAGGTTTATATTTCACTCTTACAGTAATTAAATATGGTTTCCTTTGTTCAGCATGAAGTTTTTCTCTGTATATTAAATCAGGGATCCAGAATCCTTGCACTGTGTGGCATTTATTAGGACCTCCTAAAGGTAGTAGCTTTAGTGAAAGTGCAATTCAGTGTTCCTGAAGATGGGCTTCAGTTCTATTCATCATTTCCAAGCCCATGTTTCTTTCAGGGAACTAGTTGCATACTTTTACCTACATCAAAGGACATAGGAATGAGATAGGCCTGGAAAACGCACTCTGTGAATGGACAGCATCTTTTTAGCAGCAGCTATATATTAATAGATGTTGTACCATAAATAAGTGAAGATTCATTGGATGGATTCAGACTGAAGCTGAAACTCCAATACTTTTGCCATCTGATGCAAAGAATTGACTCCTTGGAAAAGACCCTGATGCTGGGAAAGATTGAAGGCAGAAGGAGAAGGGGAGGACAGAGGATGAGATGGCTGGATGGCATCACTGACTTGATGGACATGAGCTTGAGTAAGTTCTGGGAGTTGGTGATGGACAGGGAGGCCTGGCGTGCTGCAGTCCATGGGGTCGCAAAGAGTCTGACATGACTGAGTGACTGGACTGAACATGAATAACTGTCAATTCTACAAGACTGACCACCTAAAATTATTGAAATTACTTAATTTAGGATCACTCATTCCTAACTTAAAGAACCAAACACAGCGGTACTAGAATATAATATTTATAACCACAAGCTGTCTACTCTTTTTGTATTGATGATATTTTGTGAGGTTTTCAGTGCCAGAGCAAACACAAAATTATTAAAGATATAATGCATATTTTAATTTATATTATATGCAATGGATCTTGACAAAACATAATGTATTTAGTGAGTGACACATTATTAATTTTATATAAACTGCATGCTTATAAATCATTCTACCCTGATTCAAAAAGTGTTAATATTTTTACATAAAAAATCAGCACCTATTTCTTTAAACCAAAGCTCTGAATGAGTAAAATCACTTTGTATCATTTCAATTGCTTTTTCTGTTGTAATACACTAGAAAGATTGTCCATGTATATTTGCATATAGATGAACTAAATAATTTTAGATACATATGTGAATCTATCATGAACACAGAGGTAAATATGAAGCAGTTAGACTGGATGATTTATCTTTGAATATTTAAGACTTACCACAGTAATATTTAAACAACGTAGTAGTCTTTAAAGTTTTCCCAAAATCACCTGACAAGCCTATCAATAGCAAGTGGTCTAAAAATAAAGACCTCATTGAGATCTATAAACATAAAGTTTACTTATTTTTTAATATTCCAAAGGACAAATCTGTCTAAGGTGTTATATAACTGAAATGATGATCTATTAAGGATCCTCATCTTGAATTATTGCTTGTATCTGGTTGTAAGAGCAAATAACTTTCACAAGAGGGAGCATGAAGATTGAAGAAAATGCAGAATGACAGTTTTGCTGATAATTATAACCCTACACTAGTAGATTGTTGAGTATTGGTAATTAAATCATTGGAAGTAATGGGATCTCTATGATTCATTTCTCAAGGGGGAAAAAAAAGAGCGGGATGAATTAGAAAATTAATGTGATACTTACGTGACCACTATGTCTTCACACATTTTCTAGCAATAGAGGGAAACTGAAATAAAAGCTTCCATCTCTTTTCTGGTTTAAGGCAATTGGAAAGAATATTAATGGTATCTAACATTAATGCTGACAGATAGCAGAGGATGGAGAAAGAGGAAAGACTTTAGTGGTCAATGAAGTCATCATATTGAGGGATGGAAAAACTAAGCAGGTAAAATTTGAGAAGAAATGAGAAACTACATAAATGAAGAGTTATAGTGTGTTGCCAGATCCTCTTGTTCACTTCTCTCCTTCTATTCTTCCTTCCTTTTCCTTCCCTGCCTCCCTTCTTTCTTCCTTCCTTGCAGCTATTATATATAATGTTAAAAGGAATATTTTTGATTTATCTTTTTCCATTTATTTGGACAGTCTATGCAAAATTCTTCCCTTTGTAGCTCAGTCAGTAAAGAATCTCCCTGCAGTGCAGGAGACCTGCGTTCGATCCCTGTGTTAGGAAGATCCACTGGAGAAGGAAATGGCAACCCACCCCAGTATAGCTGCCTGGGAAATCTCATGGACAGAGGGGCCTGGTGGGCGGAGGTCTATGGGGTTGCAAATGGTCGGGCACGACTGAGTGACTAACACTTACTTATTATGCAGAATTCTTATTAGACAGGGCACCTTTTACTACAGAGAAGCTTAAGCAACAGTAGAATGACTGTGACAGATAGGAAGCATTGTAGGAAGCAAGGGTCTAGAGTTAGGAATATAAACTGAAATTGGAGTAAATCACAACTAAGGATACATTTTTTCTTGGTTGCTGTCCCCTGTTTCCCTGCCTGCATTTCCCCCTCCCATTTTTTTCTCTTCACTTAGTTTCAGACTTTAAAACTTTTAAGATGAGTGTAGGAACAGCTACATAAGAAATGCGATGTGAAAAACTACAAAAACAGGAAAGAGTAATCATGGTGATGATGAAAAAATCCAGTCAATTCAAAAGGCTCTAGAGTTCTAAATGTGCTATGGCACTTCATGATTTTATTTTCTCATATGTAGTCAGAATATTAAATTGGTTCAAATTATATTGTTGTTATTGTTGTTGTTTTAAAGAAAGCATCTTTGGAAACAGTGGGACTTAGAAAACTTCTTAGAACATTTAACCACTAACTCTGGCAAAAGAAAATGAATTTGGAAAAGTATCTTACCAGATCATAAGAATAATTATACTTTCACTCAATAGTTGCCGATACTGGTATAAAGCTTCCATTACCTAGATTTTGTGTCTTTAATACTGCAGTATTTATTAACTCCATTGAATTCTAAGAGTAGAATGCAAAGTAACATTTGTGAAAGTGTTTCTTCTAATCTCCAAGCTCCAGTAATTTGTATCAAGTGTAACAATTCATCAGAGTCTTGAAGGGATCCTTATTTAGAAATTTCACACTCTGGATATATTTTGCTTTTTTGACCTGTTATCCCTACCAAATTCACGCTCTACCAATAACTAATCCTTGTATTTGAGTAATTTTACACAATTCTTTTAACAGAGTGTTGAAAAATGTTGTGTACAAACATTCCCAATTCTTTATCTAGCCCAACATGATTTTCTGTTTCTTTGGCTATTATATTAACGTATCAATGCAGGTAACCAAAATGGATATTCCATTTTGATCTAAAAACATATGAAGAGGCAGAAGACCAGACAAGTTGTCAATGTCCCTTTCTGCCTAGGGAAATGATATTTGGAAATACAAATAAGTAATCTTTCTTCTAGTTCGCATGTTGAATAGTAATTGTATTGTGTCATTTTTCTGAGACCTTGACAAATTTATTTGCATTTTTAATATTTGCTTTCACACTCTTTCATTCTTTAACTTTTTTCCTCCTACGTATTACAGGTAATACTACGCTGTTGGAAAATACAAAACTCTTTCTTCTAATCTCCTCTTTCATCACTCCAGTATTTGATTCCTTTAAAGTCTGCATGTTTTTTGAAAATCATTGGTGTAGAAAAACTTCAGTATCTGAAGCAGGTTTGCTAGATTATAACAAGTCTTCAAGTTCAGGCATATCATTTGTCCGTTCGGCTTTTTCAGTGGGTAGAATCAGGACTCTGAGCAAATGCATTTAAAATTTTCAAGTACTAGGCATTCATTTCAGTGATAAGAGTTCTTTGTTTTCCATTTCTCTTTTTAAATAAAAATTCTGGGTATAAATTATACAACATGTTGATTTGACATAAATGCATATATATGCATGTATTCAAATGATTACTATGATCAAGATAATTAACATATCATCTCCTCACATAGATATCTTTTTGTGTATGTTTGTGACAAATGCACTTGAAACATATACTTCTGAGCATATTTTCGGAGTTCAATACAGTGTTTTTAGGTATAGTCAACATACATGTGCTTTAGGTCTCTAGATTTATTCACCCTCATAACTGCAAATTTGCACCAGTTGAGTGACAGACCCACATTTCCCCCATGCTCTTAGTCACTGGCTACCATTTGCTCTTATGAAATCAGCTTCAAAATATAATTGAGATCATGTGGCATTGGTTTTTCTTGCTCTGGCTTGTTTCACTTAGAATAATGTCCTCTTGTCTCATCTATGTTGCCACAAATGGCAGAACCTTCTGCTTTCTCATGGCAGAATCATATTTCATTGGGGGAGAAGATATTAGATATGATACATCTGATAGAGTTAATATCTAAAATATACAAAGAAGTCACATAACTCAACATCAGGAAAACAAATAATCTGATTTTAATAAATGGGGAGAGAACCTAAATAGACCATTTTCCAAGAAGACCTACAGATGGCCAGTGGATACATGAAAAGATGCTCAGCATCACTGATCATCAGGGAAAAGCAAATCAAAGCCACTGTGAGATAGGACCTCATTTTCTTCAACAAAAATGCGAAGAACACACAATGGGGAAAAGACAATTCCCTCAATGAATGATATTGAGAAAATTGCTTTTTTTTGTTCACTTTTTATTATATCTATTTTGTCAAATGTAAAGCCCCCATAGATATGACACTATTTTAGCTGATTCTTCCTTACAGTCCAAAGTGCTCCACTAATTAGTAAGGATGATTCAATTTAGAGTAGCAAATCTAAATGTGCGATTTGGAGGAAAAAACCACTTATCATTCCTGATCAATATTTCATATTAAAGATTTTAAGAATAATAAATATTTTAATTGGTGGTGCAGTGATAAAGAATCTGCCTACAGTGAAGGAGACATGGGTTCAGTCCCTGAGTCAGGAAGATCCTCTGTAGATAATGATAATACACCAGTGTTCTTGCCAGGAAAATTCCATGGACACAGAAGCCTGGCAGGCTGCAGTCCATGGGGTCAGAGTCAGACACTACCAAGCAACCTGAGCATCCCAACAGTTATTGCATTTTCAGACTCCAGTAGAAAAGTACCGTCTGTGAATAACCAGATAATCACTGGTACCAAGAATGATGCTTAGAAGTTGAACTTTCTTTCTGACACTTATAATTTCATGTTACCTCTTTAACTCACATTACTTTCTCCTAACAAGGCTTCTTCAAACCACTTTTACTGCTTCTTGTTTTGCTCAGACAGTAAAGAATCTGCCTGAAATGCAGGAGACCCAGGTTCCATCCCTGGTTCAGGAAGATCTCATGGAGGAAGGAATGGCTACCAACTCCAGTATTCTTGCATGGAGAATTCCATGGCCAGAAGAGTCTGATGGGCTATAGTCCAGGGGGTCACAAAGAGTCAGATACAACTGAGAGACTAACACTAGCTTTGTTTATCAATGAAACTAAAGAAAAAGTATTATATCCCTAATGTATGCAGTATAGTGTTGCATGTTTGGGATATGGAAAGGAATAAGAAGATGAACAAGAAGATAAATTAGAAACAAAATTCAGCTATAAGCTATCCTGCCTCTGCCATTCCTTTGCCTTTCTCTTAACTCTGCACCTTCAAAAAAATAATGATAAGTCAAAATTTTGACTAGTTCAAATTACTTTCAGGATAAATTACAGGTTTCCAGATATAATTTTATAGGGCTCTTGAGGGCATAGCCTTTGCTTTTCTCTCCATCTTCATCCCCTCTCACTTCACACTTCACAAATTCCATGTTAAAATACAAAATACATACGGTTTCCTGTTCTCTCTCCCCAAGAAAGTCACTTTCCACCTGTTTTCTGTATTACTATTCTCTCTGTAGTACAGGAGACTTCTCCCGCAGGCATCCTTTGCTAAATCTCAGATTCAGACAGTATTTTTTGCACATGCTCTCCCCTCACTAGTATATCTTTCTGTCTATCTTAGCATTGTTATATATAGAACTTGTCCATTCGTCTTTCTACCTACTGCTCTATACCTAAGCTCTTGGAAGGATAGAATCATTTCTTCTTCATTTTTGTGTGCTCTAGCTTAGTGGTGGGCAAACCACCTATTTCAAAGGATAAACAGTACACAGCATTTTATCCTTTGTGGCCACAGGATCTCTATCACAGTGACTCATTTATGCTATTGTAGCATCATAGCCACCATAGGCAACACGTGAATAAACTAGCCAGGTTATGGCCAATACAATTTTACTTACTAAAACAAGGTTATTGGCCTGAGACTGCTGGCCCTTGCTGTAGCGTGGTACCAGTATAGAGCCACATAAATGCTGAGTGAGGGAAGGAATGAATGGGCCCCTGATTTATTCCTCTGCTTGAATTATACCTGGGTAAACTGCCAAGGAATCTGTCCCCTCTGGAAAAGCCCTGGTGCCTGCATTGCCAACACCCTGCCTTGACATCACTTAGCAATGTCTGCACATCTTCTCTGTGCCAGGGGCTCTTAAGCAAAGATTAATCAGACATGGGCTTTCCCTCCCCTAAGGCCATGCGTGTCAGGGAGAATTATAGTCAGGTGCAAGGGATGGAGAAACATAGTCCCCTGACATAAATAGCCAAGAAGGTTTTTCTCTCATATATCAATAATATCACAGTATAGCATTTGTGACAGGTCACCTATGCTTCTAAGGACCAAACTCTTCCTTTATCCATTGTATTCCCTTTATAGAAGGTCTATGTCCTGATGTTCACAAGATAGATGCTGACTAATCCAGACATTATACTCATTTTCCAGGTAGGAGGGAGGGAGGAGACAAGAACGCCTGCTTATTTCCACATTTGTAATGGTCTACATTGCATGGCTTTTCCTAACAGCAAAGCTTATTGGGAAATAGTGGTAACACTAGTGCACATTTTGCGGTAGATGGCATCTGAAAGACAGAGCTGGAGGGAGAGTGAGTGAATTTGCCTGAAGTAAGTGTCACATTATGCCACCTCTGAATACTATTCTGCAAATGAGGTGTTTTATTGTACTTGAAATAGGCAGAGATTCCCTAAATTTGGCAAAATGATTTTTGTAATTCCTTAAACATCATGATACTCTAGGTAGACTTACTGTTAACTTAGGACAATTATGTGTGCAAATTATGATTTTGTTTATCTAGGCCTCATCTAATATCTTTACTATAAGACCTCTTGATACTGAAACAATTTCTTCCTTTGTTGTTTTCCAGTACCGTATGAGACCGGATGACATGATCTTAGCTTTTTGAATATTGAGTTTTAAGCCAGCTTTTCACTCTCCTCTTACACATTCATCAAGAACCTCTTTCGTACCTCTTCACTTTCTGCCACAAGAGTGGTGTACTTCATCCAGTCCAGAATTTCTCATGATGTACTCTGCATAAAAGTTAAATAAGCAGGGTGATAATTTATCAATTTGGCTTATTCCTTTCCCAATTTGGAACCAGTCTGTTGTTCCATGTCCAGTTCTAACAGTTGCTTCTTGACCTGCATTCAGGTTTCTCAGGAGACAAGTAAGGTGGTCTGATATTCACTTCTCTTTAAGAATTTTCCTCATTTTCTTGTGATCCACACAGTCAAAGTCTTTAGCATAGTCAATGAAACAGAAGTAGATATTTTTCTTGCATTTCCTTGCTTTTTCTATGATCCTATGGATGCTGGCAATTTGATGTCTAGCTCCTCTGACTTTTCTAAATCCATCTTGTACATCTGAAGGTTCTAGGCTCACATACTGTTGAAGCCTATCATGAAGGATTTTGAGCATTACCTTGCTAGAATGAAATGAGTGCAATTATGCGGTGAATTGAGCATTCTTTGGCATTGCCCTTCTTTATAATCGAAATGAAAACTGACTTTTTCCAGTCCTGTGACCTTTGCTGAGTTTTGCAAATTTGCCGGCATATTGATTGCAGCATTTTCACAGATTTTAGGATGATGAAAAAGATTTTTCATCATCTTTTAGGATTTAAAATAGCTCAACCGGAATTCCATCACCTACACTAGTTTTGTTTGTAGTGATGCTTCCTAAAACCCACTTGACTTTGCACTCTAGGATGCCTGCCTCTAGGTGAGTGATCACACCATTGTGGTTATCTGGATCATTAATAAATTCTGTGCATTTTTGCCACCTCTTCATATGTTATCTTCTGTTAGGCCCATACCATTTCTGTCCTTTATTGAGCCCATCTTTGCATGGAATATTTCCTTGGTATCTCTAATTTTCTTGAAGAGATCTCTAGTATTTCCCATTCTGTAGTCTTCCTCTATTTCTTTGTATTGCTTACTGAGGAAGGCTTTCTTATCTCTCCTTGCTATTCTTTGGAACTCTGAATTCAGAAAGATATATCTTTCCTTTTCCCCTTTGTCTTTCGCTTCTCTTCTTTTCTCAGCTATTTGTAAGGTCTCCTCAGACAACCATTTTGCCATTTTGCACTTCCTTTTCTTGGAAATGGTTTTGATGACCACCTTCTATACAATGTTAGAATATCTGTCCATAGTTTTTCAGGCACTCTATCAGAACTAATTCCTTGAGCCTATTTGTCACTTCCACTGTATCATCATAAGGGGTTTGATTCAGGTCTTACCTGAATAGTCTAATGGTTTTACTTACTTTCTTCAATTTAAGTCTGAATTTTGCAGTGAGTTCATGATCTGAGCCACAGTCAGCTCCCAGTCTTGTTTTTGCTGACTGTATAGAGCCTCTCCATCTTCAGCTGCAAATAATATAATCAATTTGATTTTGGTGTTGATCATCTGGTGATGCCCATGTGTAGAGTTGTCTCTTGCATTGTTGGAAGAGGGTGTTTGCTATAACTAGTGTGTTCTCTTGCCAAAGCTCTGCCAACGTTTGCCCTGCCTCATGCTGTGCTCCAAGATCAAACTTGCCTGTTACTTCAAGTGTCTCTTGACTTCCTGCTTTTGCATTCCAGTCCCCTATAATGAAAAGGACAACTTTTTTTTTTTTTTGGTGTTAGTGCTAGAAGGTCTTGTAGGTCTTCAGCTTCTTCAGCATTACTGGTTGATGCATAGACTTCGATTACTGTGCTATTGAGTGGTTTGCCTTGGAAACAAACAGAGATCATTCTGTATTTTTGAGTACTGCATTATGACTCTTTTTTTGACTCTGAGGGAGGGTTACTCTATTTCTTCGAAGGGATCCTTGCCCACAGTAGAAGATACAATCATCATTTGAATTAAGTCCACCCATTGCCTTCCATTTAGTTCATTGATTCCTAAAATGTTGATGTTCACTCTTGCCATCTCCTGTTTGACCACTTCCAATTTACCTTGGATTCATGGAAATAACATTCCAGGTTCCTATGCAATATTTTTCATTAGAGAATTGGACTTTCTTTTAGTTATTAGACACATGTGCAACTAGCCACTGTTTTCACTTTAGCTCAGCCTCTTCATTTCTTCTGGAGTTATTTCTCCACTCTTCTCCAGTAGCATTTTGGGCATCTACAAACCCGGGGAGTTCAACTTTCAGTGTTGTATGTTTTTACCTTTTTATACTGTCCGTGGGTTCTCAAGGAAAGAATGCTGAAGTGGTTTGCCCTTCTGCTGTGGAGCATGTTTTGTCAGAACTCTCCACCATGACTCATCCATTCTGGGTGGAACTACATTGCATGACTTGAAGTTTCATTGAGTTAGACAAGGCTTTGGTCCCTGTGATCAGTTTGGTTAGTTTTCTGTGAGTGTGGTTTTCATCTGCTTGCCCTCTATTGGATGAGGATAAGAGGTTTGTGGAAGCCTCCTGATGGCAGGGACTGGCTCTGGTGAAAACTAAGTCTTGCTCTGGTGGGCAAGGCCATGCTCGGTAAATTTTAATCTAATTTTCTGCTAGTCTTCCTAAAAATTAGGATTTTTTTGTTATAAAATTCTAGTTGGAGAAAATTATAATGTTTTTTCTAAAATTTTATATTTGAAGAACAATTTATATTTCCAATGGGTTCCCCAGTGGCTCAAATGGTAAAGAATCTGTCTGCAATGTGGGAAACCTGGGTTCAATCCCTGGGTTGGAAAGATTCCCTGGGGAAGGGAGTACTACCTATTCCAGTGTTTTTACCTGGAGAATTCCCTGGCAGGCTACAGTCCATGGGGTTGGGAAGAGTCGGATAGGACTGAGAAACTAACACTTTTACTTACATTTTCAAAGTACTTTAAAATCACCTGTCTGTTAATCTCATTTGAATATCATATTGACCCTCTTTTTCTTTCATTATGAATAAGAAGCTTTTAGTAGAGAACTATAGTAATTGAATGTTATAGTTAAGAGATGAAATATTTCACATTCATTTCCCATAATGAAATCTCCATGCCTTCATATATGAAAATGCATACCTGAAGAAAATAATTTGGTTGTAATTTCACCTTTCATTGACATATTGCATTAGACTTGTCACTAAAGAATTGTCTGCTTTGTGGTAATAATTGTTAGTAATTATCAATATTTCAAAATAATGAGAATACAGTGATGAAATATATGTCATCACATAACCCTCCATTGAAAAATAACACAGTAGGGAGAAATTAGAAGAAGCTAAAAGCAAAGGGAAAGTTGATTCTTTCTTAGAATTAGAACACCATGTCTTCTATGATTCTGCACAGGTATTTTAAAAGCTCTGCCTTAGTTTTTTTATTTTTTTAAAATTTTTGCTCTTTAGGGTTGTATGTATAGATAATTTAATGTTTAGAAAGAACTTATATGAGGAATGAAATTCAAATGTTAGGTAATATTACTTTGTTTTCAAAGATGTTATCAAGGCTGCTTGAAATTTACTATAAAATTTTTAAAAACTATCCTAACAAGTTAAAGTTAAATATAAATATATAAATATTTATAAATACAAATAAATATAATGATTTATTAAAATTCATTTAAGTATGGAATTATGTATTCAAGAGAGATAGCAAGTTTTCAAACTGTTATAGCAATGAAAATGATATTATTTATTATGTTCTGCTTAAACTTCTAACTAAAAATAATATATGCTTATGTATGATATATGTGGGCTTCCCTGGGAGCTCACTTTGTGAAGAATCCGCCTGCAATACAGGAGACCCTGGTCTGACTCCTGGGGCTGCAAGCTCCCCTGGGGAAGTGATAGACTACCCGCTCCAGTAGTCTTGGGCTTCCCCGGTGGGTCAGTCAGTAAAGAATACACCTGCAATGTGGGAGCCCTGGGTTCAATCCCTGGGTTGGGAAGATCCCCGAGAGCAGGGCATGGCCATTCACTCCGGTTTTCTTGTGTGGAGAATCCCATGGGCAGAAGAGCCTGGCGGGTCACTGTCCGTGGGGTCACAAAGAGTCAGAGGCGCGTAAGCACAGGCAGCTACGTGATATATTTATAGTTCCTTTCCTTCGGTTGTAAGATGGTAAAAACAAACGGCAAACAAAAGCCCTCCGGTTTGGAATCTCTCCTCCCGTGATCTATAGAGTTAATCTGTGACTCCCCCAAATTGAGTTCTTGCCTAAATGAAAATTAATCCTACATCTCAGACTGCTCTTTTACTTATTATAAGCAACTTTGATTTTAAGAAGAAAATAAATATTGAAATAAGACTTATTAGGCTTGAATAAATATGCACTCTTTTATCCCTTTGTATATCTTAATTTCACACTTAAGGAAAAATTTCATAGAAACCGCAGAGTACCATATTTATTTCAATTATTCACCTTTATGTTAGCAATGTGGCAAAACCATGGCACAGTTATTATAGAAACTAAGAAATTAGCATTTATACAATTCAGTATAATACTTGTATGCATACTGTGGGGTTCCGTGGTGGCTCAGTCAAGAATCCACCTGCCCAGCAGGAGACCTAGCTTCGATGCCTGGGTTGGCAAGATCCCCCGGAGAAGGAAATGGCCACCCACTCCAGTATTCTTGCCTGGAGAGTCCCATGGGCAGGAAGCCTGACAGGCCACTGTCCAGGGATCGCAAAGAGTCGTCCACAGCTGAGCGATCAAACCGCAGCCGCATGTACACTGTAGCCCATGTATGCACACATATTTATATTTATTTCTGAATCTATCCATCCATGTATATTTAAAACCATGATTTCACAATGATACTTCCATTAAATGAAACCGCAACATTCATTCTAGCCTTGCTCCTTCCTTATTCATCACTTCTTTCTCTTACAATGAAGAGATTGACTCATAATCTAAGATACATTTACTTAGTTGCTCAAATATATTATATATTTAACAGTTTCAGAATTCTAATCCTTTACTCCAATGGAAAAAAAAAAATTCACCCTTAAACCACTCTATTAGGTTAGTTAATTTGCTTTTGGAATTATGACTTCAAAGCAATAGCAAAGCACTCATTAAATGTATAGAAAAGTCAAAGTTTTATCATTCTTTTTTCTGGGGGGAGGGAGCTTTAAAATAATGCATTCTACTTTTAGGGCTAGACTTTCATGTAAAGCTTATTATATTCCTGTGTGTTATATATTTTAAGGGCAATCTCTTTCCTATAGATTTCTCCAGCGGAGAAAGGGACATGTGTCTCAAGTATGTCGCTGCATGACTCCTCTGCACATGCTAGCTAAGCTACCACGTTGGGACAAACGAGTACATCTTTAGACTCTGCAGCACAATGGCATATAGATGTACAAATTATCACCATTATTATAATTGCACTACTATGCCATACTGAATGGCTTCAGTGAATTAGCATGACATTATAAAAGCTATCTTAGAAAGTGTGTGAATAATATATTGCATTTTCACAGAAAAAATGAAAGTGGAAGAAATAGCAATATTAAATTTAAAAGGCATTGGAGGCATATATTTTATTATACGCTAATATTCAGATAGAAGCTGACAAGTTTTATTGATTTCTTACTCATTTTGCTTATAAAGATCAATTTTAAATCAGCTTCTAAAGAGAATAGTTATTGGCACTTCCTAGGCAAAACATAGATTGGTGGAAATTACCCATTCTAACAATGTCTTTATAACACATTATTTTTACCTTTTTCCTTTAACTAGCTTAAAAATCTAGTTTTCAGCCAAATTTGTATTTGGCTGAAATTTCAGTTCTCTCATAGACAAGAAAGTGGATATAGTAGGAGAAAGACATAGACTCTCAGGCATAATTAAACTGAGATTGCAGTAATTAGTGGCCAATTATATGGAGAAATAAAACTTTATTTCCTCATAATATTTTGCTTTATTATTTTGTACTCCAATATGCTTTAAGCACCATTACCAATTAAATCTCTTAAAGCTGATAAAACAACAGAAGATAATTAACTAATAATTTAACTCTGACTCACAAAAAATAGTTTTTAAGAGTTTCAAAAACTGAAATGAAAATATTAAGAAATTCAATTTGCCAATTAAGTTTCAGTTTCAATCATGTGTGGAGAAATACAGCAGTCATTATTTTATAAACTGGAAATAATAACATAAGAGGTGATATTAACCTAGTTTATTGGTTATTTAAAGTCTTTGAATAAATTATTAGACAACCATTTTTTTCCAGAAAATATGTGTATCCATTATCTGAAAAAATAAATATATATATTTGTTACTTAAACTTTTATTCTTATAATTTCAAATGAAATCCTCCTAAAACCTTCTTACCCAAATATCTTACAATTTCAGAGAAAGAATATAAAGTGTAATGTCTACGTATCCCTTCCGATTCATTTAATGATTGTTTGAGTAAGTATACTGTGATAATTATTTTGGAAAACATTCAAGATAGGTGGAGGGCGTCATCTAGGGGGTTTTCTCAGTTTAAAGTGTGGAATCCAGATGCAGGCTCTAAAGCAGTTCTAAGCAGCATCAGTCTATCAGAAAGCTTGGGCAGTTAGAGATAATGACTTTGCTGGCATATTCAGCAAGCAGTACACTGTGTTAGCAAAGGTCACCACAGTCAAGCCTGCCGACTTAAGCAGATAATGCCGGAGAGGGCGGTGGACAAAACTATACAGACATCACTCGTGACATAAGGTTCACTGAGGCCCTTTGTAAGTAAAGTGTTTGTGACAGGGAAGGCAAACCCATAGTTAGCCAAAAACAAGAAGAGGATTTCATGTAAGTTTAGGGGATGGCTGTGAAAGTCAGAAATAGTGCAAGTGAGACTGAAGACAATCGTGGGATGGTAGGAAGAGAGATTTGCTTGTGCTCAGAATCTGAGGAAAAAATAATGTTTTCAAACAGGCAGTATGTAGTTTACAGAGTTTGTATTTTGTATTCTTGATATTTCATTTAAAAATAGAAAAAGAGACACAGATGTACAGAACAGAATTTTAGAATCTGTGGGAGAAGGCGAGGGTGGGATGTTTTGAGGGAACAGCATCAAAACATGTACATTATCAAGGGTGAAACAGATCACCAGCCCAGGTGGGATGCATGAGACAAGCGCTCAGACCTGGTGCACTGGGAAGACCCAGAGGGATCGGGTGGAGAGGGAGGTGGGAGGGGGGATCGGGATGGGGAATACATGTAACTCCATGGCTGATTCATGTCAATGTATAACAAGCCCCACTGCGAATATTGTAAAGTAATTAGCCTCCAACTAATAAAAATAAATGAAAAAAAAGTAAAATAAAATAAAATAATAATATTGTTTCTGTAGTTGTTCAGTCAGTAAGTTGTATCCAGCTCTTTGTGACCCCATGGATTGCGGCATGATAGGCCTCCCTGTCCTTCACTATCTCATGGAGTTTACACAAATCCATGTCAATCGAGTTGGTGCCATCCAACCCTCTCATCCTCTTTCGTCCCCTTCTCCTCCTGCCCTCAATCTTTCCCAGCATCAGGGTCTTTTAAAAGAGTCAGCTCTTCACATTAGGGGGTCACAATATTGGAATTTCAGCTTCAGAATCAGTCCTTTCAATGAATTTTCAGGGTTGATTTCCTTTAGGATGGACTGGTTGGATCTCCCTGCAGGCCAAGGGACTCTCAAGAGTCTTCTCCAACACCACAGTTCAAAAGCATCAATTGTTCAGCGCTCAGCCTTCTTTATGGTCCAACTCTCACATCCATACATGACTACTGGGAAGAAAACAAGGGAATCTTTGACCATAGGTAACTTTGTCAGCAAAGTAATATCTCTGCTTTTTAATAGCTGTCTATATTTGTCGTGACTTTTCTCCCAAGGAGCAACTGTCTTTTAATTTTGTGCCTGCAGTCACCATCCACAGTTATTTTGGAGTCCAAGAAAATAAAGCCTGTATTTTATAGTTTTTATATAGTGTCTGGTCCATACCAGACCCTCTTCCAAGAGCCCTGTAACTACATTCATGGAAATTCTCTAGATAATTAATAGCAGGGTCCCTATCTTTTTTGGGGAAAAGATACGTGAAAGAATTAGGTGGCTTGCAAAGTTCACATGATTCACAGCCGTGTGGTCTCTCCTCCCTGTATCACGCTTCTTCTCAAATATCTAATCAAATATTAAACTTTCCTTGGACTTCCCGAGTGTTAGGTTCTCAGTCCTGTCCGCCCCATGCACTGTAGGCTGCCAGGCTCTTTTGTCCATGGAATTCCCCAGGCAGGAATACTGGGGTGGGTAGCATTTCCCTTCTCCAAGGGGTCTTCCCAGCCCTGGCATCGAACCTGGGTCTCCTACATTGTAGGCAGTTGCTTTACTGTCTGAGCTACCAGGAAAGCCCATTTCAAACTACTCAGTGGTAAAGAATCTGACCACCAATGTAGGAGATGAAAGAGACGCGATTCAATTCCTAAGTTAGGAAGATCCCCTGGAGGACGGCATGGCAAGCCACTCCAGTATTTTTGCCTTGAGGATCCCTATGGACAGAGGAGCCTGATGGGCTGCAGTCTGTGGGGTCTCACTCAGGACGACTGAGCAGAACCCACTACCCTGACCTCCTCTTAGAGAATGATGGACTTAACTGAATGCTATTCCTTCTATCAAAAGTGCTGAAATGCTTAGTTTTAGTACTGATGTTATGAAGGATTTGTTCAATAGCTGCAATCTTTGTTAGGAGAGGTCTCCTAAAATACTAATTTAAGAGAAAAATATGGACTTTTTCATTTATGAGTCTTTCTTTTATTCCTTCTTCCCTCCCTCATCCTTCCCTCTCCTTCTCCTTCATTTCTTCTTCTTTTTTTTTTATTTTGCTTTCTTCTTCAGATAAACTGATGTTAGTTTTAACTATCTTTGCACTATTCTGCAAATAATATTAACTTACAGAAATTAAAAGGTGTCAGTGATAATCATTCATTAAACTTATCATGGCTAGCCAGTTCAAAAAATGTTTGTGTATGTGTGACAGATTTAAAATTCTGATTGATTTACCAATAAACTCTAGAAGTCATAATAGCAGATATTTGAAAACTACTTCAGTTTATTTCAGAGATTAAACTTGAAGAGTTTGCTGAGCTCAGGATTGAGCCCATTTAAATGATTTGCTCCACAATATTGGTCATAATTCCTACCTTTATCCTGGTCTCTTTAAATATAAATTTCATTTTATTTCCCTTCTGGATTTTCTGAATTTTGTTGTTCTTTGTGTATGTGTGTCTGTGTGTGTTAGCACTTAAAGTTGGCTCCTGTAAGGATTAGTATAAACTACATGACTATCCAAATACTAAGTCAGTATGGGATTTATCATGTTTAATCACTGAGTTCTCAATTTTTAATTAAGAGACTAACAATATATTTTCTGCTGAGTTCATTCATTCTTACTTGTTGTAGCCAAGTTCATGCCTAAGTGTTTGTCTATATCATTTTCTAATGATTTAGGCAATTCAGTAGAAACAATTATAATTTTATATCATAATTCACACTTAAACTAATTTTTTTTTCTCTGCTTGATGTAGACTTAATATTCCTAAAATCTTTTCTACCCGATTGATTCTTCCCTGCATAGAGCTAGCAAAGACATGGGGAAAAAGACCTCCTAACAGGGCTGAGACATTTTGATCCACTTCAGCTCTGCTCTGCCTCACCTCATGATTTAGAAAATCAATGGCATATCAGCTTAGTAGTCACTGATCCATGAGGTAATTGCACCTTCTAATATCTTCAGCATAAAGCCTCTGAAATGGGCAAAGCCAATGACCAGAGGATAGCACTTTTTTTTTTCAATTTTGTGATCAAATTGAGAAAATAGTCATCTCAGTCCGTATTTCTGAAGGAAAAATAATATTGCCTCAGATGTGAAAAGATACTATTAAGCACACTCTTGTCATGTTAAGATTATTATTTTTCAAAAAATCTGGCTCTATTATTCACCCACACTCTATATTCACCCACTCACCACTCTGTATGCACCCATAAAACTTGTGTGTATGTTTCTAACCTAATTTATTAAAAAAGCACTCTGGATTTCAGTATGGAGAGCTGGGCACTTCATTTTGTTGTTAAATATGGTGGAACTTATCCCCACTGCTTTTGTTATGCTGCTCAGAGACATCTTAACTAACTAGATAAGAATTCCTCTTTAGGAAAGAGATGTGGGCTTAAGTAAATACTAAACAAATTGAGTATTAACACACAGGGAGAAAGTAAGATTGATGATCTGACAAAACATTAATTAAAAGAAGGAACATTGCCAACGTTTTGTTGTATAATTCAATTCCACATAATTCAAAGGCAAAATTAATTTAGTCTCTTATTTGACAACAAAGAAAGAGTTTTATATTGATTATTTTTTTAAAATATGTGCTCACATGACATGGTAAAACTCCATAATCAGAAATGTAGCTGTTTAACCTCAGAGGTTTGCATTTAAATTCCAGAAACCTACGGAGACAATAGAACACTTCTTTAAAAGGAAATGAATTCACACTTATTTCTGCAGGTTTTTAGACATACACAAACATCAAATTCCAATTTTGATATTAATTAAAGGAAATAACCCTAAAATATTTGGCAGTTTTTACTTTGAACAGTTGCCATTTTTGCACAACCCAACATATGCTGAATATTTTATATGTAAGTGATTTATTATAAAATTTACCAATGATGGTGAACACAATTTTTCAAAGTGTATTTGCCCAAATATCAGTAGTTTTAAAGATTAAATGTTAATATGTGTTATAAAGCTGAGTGTGCTTACTAATTTAATCCAGAAGAGCCTCTTTAAACTTATTCCATGTCACTGTCATTTTCAAATAATTTTCCTTTCTGTAGAAGATTTCATGTAATCACTGCTTGAAAATATGTAATCCTTCTGCTTAATGAGACAGAACAAGACAAATTTTTGTTCTAAATGTATAATTGTAGGGCTTCCCTGGTGGCCTAGTGATAAAGAATCCCCACCTGCAAATGCAGGAGACATAGGTTCGATACCTGGGTCGGGAAGATCCTCTGAGGGAAGGAAATGGCAACCCACTCCATATTCTTATCTGGAGAATCCATGGACAGAGGAACCTGATGGGCTACAGTCCAAGGACTCACAGATGGGTTGGCAACAACTTAGCGGCTAAACAAGAACAACATTAAGGTATGCCAAAGCAAATACCCTCAGAATTCAAAATAGAAAGAAGCTTTGTAATTGAAGTCTGAATTTTCAACAATAATTGATTCTGAGATAATTGGTTATGTAGCATTGATGTTGCTTAGAAGATGCAACATCATGGAAAGACTTTGAACTTCCAATTTTCTACCTTAGAAATATTGTTCCTAAACAGAGAATAGAAAAGAGACTTTGAAAACAAACTCTTTGGCTCTTCTAGAAATTAGAACCAAGACATAATACTAGGTTCTGTTACTTTATGAGAACGCTCAATACCAGGGAAGCAGAAATAAGAGTAACATGATGCAAGGAGGCAGGAAGTCAATAAGGGGCTGTGGTTCTAAGCTGCTCCTTGTTGGGACCAAATGCAAGGGATGGTGTGCTCTCAGGAGACTCATCTGAAAGTCTATAGAATTCCTGCTCCCAAGGAAGGCATGCAATACATTTCAAATATTATTTTAGATTACTTGAACACCAGCTGTCTATTTCCTCTGTAAGAATCTTCCAAATTCTAAATCATTCACATCATCTGAAAAACATTTGGTATCAATAAATTAATTCATTAAAACTGACTAAATTGTCTTTAGTACATTGCTTTTGATTTAATGTAGTTAAATTGCTGTTCAACTGAGACACATTTTAACGCACTTTTCGAACCTGTCTTGAAGTATCTTATTGACTAAACATTATCTGAAACAGATTAATGCTCCTCAAAGGTAATTGACACCGAAATGGCCGTGTGTTCATGTTATAGAACTAAACATATCAAACTAGGTTCCTCAAAGAGAACAATGATTAAAGGAAACTTTATAATTTATTTGATTCTTCTCCTCTCCAATTTGGTTAATATTTTATTTCAAAATGAGGGTTTCAAAGTGACATTGCCTCAAAACACAAACAAAGCACAAACAAATTCAATCAGATACACGCTGCTGTATTATGCAGGTTCCAAATGCTTAGCTACCAGCGTGCTAAAAGAAAAAACCAGAATCACTAATACAGCTGAAATGAATCACACTATTTGTTTAACATGGCAGTATAGCTATTTAGAACTAGAGTGAAAGAGATACTTTAGTTCGGACATTATTTGAAAATTGAGAAAGTTATTTTTTTTTAAATAGCATAAGCCTACTTCACTGGCAGTAATAAAACAAATTTCTGACAGACTGTCAAATTTGAGAATGGTACTTAAAAGCCATGGGCTTATTTCTTTCTATAAAATGTATAAACAAATATATTTCTGAGACTGTTGAAAGTCTAAAATTGAAAGCTTTCAAAATATGTTCAGTTACCTGAATTATAACTCATTTTTCTAAACTCATAGTGCTTAAGGGGAAAAAAACATACCTGGACTCACAGCCTACCTGAGATTTGCAATACAAAATAAGTTAACAAGCAAATCAGTGACATAAGCCCTCTGGAAATGCTCCTTCCTGGAACAAAAGAATACCACATGATGATAATTCCAGAGAAGGACTTTGCAGTTTCACAGAAAGAACATTTAAATATGTAGGTCACTTCACTCAAAACCTGTTGGTATACCCTTACAAAATTGCAGGTTCAGTTCCAGACCACCACAATAAAGTGGGTCACACAAATTTTTTGTTCCAGTAAATAAAGAAGTTATGCCTATACTATACTGTAGTCTACGGAGTATGGAATAGCATTATGTCTAAATCAAAATCCTGTTGTTTTTCAGTCACTAAGTCATGTCCAACTCTGTGACCTCCTGGACTGTAGCACTCCAGGAAACCCTGTCCTCCACTATCTCCCTGAGTTTGCTTAAGTTCAAGTCAGTTAAGTGATGCTAATGCATATATATACCTAAAACACAATGTGCATACCTTAACTTAAAAGTGCAAAACAAACAGAAACAATCACAGTAGAAACATCCAAGATCATCGATCACAGACCACCAATATAATAATGATTTAAAAGTTTGAAATAGTGCAATGATTACTAAGATGTGGCAGAAATATGAAGGGAGCTGTTGGAAAAATGATTCTAATACACTTCCTTGATGCTGAGTTGCCACAGATCTTCCATTCATTGAACTTGTTTATAAAACAAAAATAGAAATACACATGCAGAAAAAAATTATTATGGTTATGCAGGAGAAAGGGAGGGAAGGATAAATTGGGAGACTGGGATCAACATATACACACTACTGTAGATCCAATAGATAACTAATAAGGACTACTGCTATAATACTGGGAGCCCTACTCAATTCTCTGTGGTGTATATGGGGTGTATTGACATATATGGGAAAAGAATCTAAGAAAGCATAGATATATGTATATGGATAGCTGATTCACTGGATTGTATAGTGGAAAGTAACAAATTTGAGATTTGTAAATTTACAATATTGTAAATCAACTATACTCCAATAAAAATTAAAAATAAAACACAAGCAAAAATATCCTTCAATTAAAAAAATATTTACTAAGATCAATGAAGTAAACACGATAAAACAACTATGCCAGTAATGATATCTGGCACATTTCATGTGTCATAACAGTATAAGAAAAGCAAAGATGTTCTTCATGTAAATGATTTAACTCTCTTCATTTTGAATACAAAAGAACTTGAGAATTTTCTACCAGCTCCATGATTGCTCACACCAAAAGTATAACCGATGGGTATTTGTTCTTAATTATCAGCTCTAACTCCAATCACAGTTTCATTAGTTGGGAAATGAATCTGATCAAATCAGTATTATAGTCAATGATATTTAATCCTTGCTAGAAATCTGGCATTTTGAGTTTATCTTCAAAGCATTATACTCTTCTTAAGTATATGCTTGCATTTATGTTTTCACTAGCATTATCATAAACTATTTTGCACTTCCTATATTGCTAAAGAGTATGTTTGGTTAATTAAAGACTTTACTGTGTTCTAAAGGATACAGTACTAGATTAGTAAATGATGCAAACAAATAAAGCTCTGTATAATTGATGTCTATTGTGTCCCTTCCACTTTCTCAACAGCTGGGGAAAAACTAATAATTATTCATTCTTTTTTTCCTGAGTGATTTCTCAATGACCTTTTTTTAGCAGTATCAAGAGTAATGCAGTAACTTATTATTCATTAAAAAAATCTTGCTTATATCTTATATTTTGATTATATTCTTTTTATTCATGCCTATGATCAAACTCATTCTTTCTGCATCATTCTACATGGCAATAATGGCAGAACATATTGTATTATGTATCCAAATTCATTGTTGTTATACAGTCGCTCAGTCATGTCTCTCTCTTTGTGACTCCATGGACTGCAGCACACCAGGCTTCCCTGTCATTCACCAACTCCTGGAGCATACATAAATTCATGTCCTTTGAGTCGGTGATGCCATCCAACCATCTCATCCTCTGTTGACCGCTTCTCCTCCTGCCTTCAATCTTTCCCAGCTTCACGGTCTTTTCCAATGAGTCAGTTCTTTGCATCAGGTGACCAAAGTATTGGAACTCAGCTTCAGCATCAGTCCTTCCAGTGAACATTCAGGACTGATTTCCTTTAGGATGGACTGGTTGGATCTTGCAGTGCAAGGGACTCTCAAGAGTCTTCTCCAGCATCACAGTTCAAAAACATCACTTTTTTGTTGCTCAGCCTTCCTCATGGTCCAACTCTCACCTCTCTACATGAATACTGGAAAAATCGTAGCTTTGACTGTATGAACCTTTGTTGGCAAAGTAATGTGTCTGCTTTTTAATATGCTGTCTAGGTTTGTCATAGCTTTTCTTTCAGTGAGCAAGTGTCTTTTAATTTTATGACTGCATCACCATCTGCAGTGATTTTGGAGCCCCCAAAAGTAAAGTCTGTCACTGTTACCACCATTTTCCCATCTATTTGCCATGAAGTGATGGGACTGGATGCCATGATCTATGTATCTTAATTGGTGAGTTTTAAGTCAGCTTTTTCACTTTCTTCTTTCACTTTCATCAAGAGGCTCTTTAGTTCCTCCTCACTTTCTGCCATAAGGGTGGTGTCATCTGCATATCTGGGGTTATTGATATTTCTCCCAGCAACCTTGATTTCAGCTTGTGCTTCATCCAGCCTGACATTTCACATGATGTTCTCTGCATAGAAGTTAAACAAGGAGGGTGACAATATACAGCCTTTATGTACTTCTTTCCCAACTTTGATCCATTCCTTTGTTCCATGTCTGGTTCTAAGTGTTTCTTCTTGACCTGCAAACAGGTTTCTCAGGAGGCAGATAGGGAGTCTGGTGCTCCCCTCTCTTTCAGAATTTTCCGCAGTGTGTTGTGATCCACAGAGTCAAAGGCTTTCTTTGGAGTAGTCAATAAAGCAGAATAGATGTTTTTCTGGAACTCTCTTGCTTTCTTGATGATTCAGTGGATGTCAGTAATTTGATGTCTGGTTCCTCTGCCTTTTCTAAATGCAGCTTGAACATCTGGAATTTCACGGTTCACATACAGTTGAATCCTGGCTTGCAGAATTTTGAGAATTACCTTTCTAGCGTGCGAAATGAGTGCAATCGTGCCATTGTTTGAACAATCTTTGGCATTGACTTTCTTTGAGATTGGAATGAAAACTGACACTTTCCAGTCCTGTGGCCACTGCTGAGTTTTCCAAATTTGCTGGCATATCGAGTGCATCACTTTCACAGCATCATCTTTTAGGATTTGAAATAGCTCAACTGGAATTCCATCACCTCCACTAGCTTTGTTTGTAGTGATTCTCCCTAAGGCCCACTTGTCTCTGCACTCCAGAGATAGTGAGAAATCACACCATCATGGTTATCTGGGTCATTAAGATCTGTTTTATATAGTTCTTCTGTGTATTCTTGCAATCCCTTCTTGATATCTTCTGTTTCTGTTAGGTCCATACCATTTCTGCCCTTTATTGAGCCAATCTTTGCATGAAATGTTCCCCTGGTGTCTCTAATTTTCTTGATGAGATATCTAGTCTCTCCCATTCTGTTGTTTTCCTCTATTTCTTTGCATTGATCACTGAAGAAGGCCTTCTTATCTCTCCTTGCTATTCTTTGGAACTCTGCATTCAGATGGGAATATCTTTCCTTTTCTCCTTTGCCTTTTGCTTCTCTTTTTTTCTTAACCATTTGTAAGGCCTCCTCAGACAACCATTTCGCCTTTTTGCATTTCTTTCTCTTGAGGATCATTTTTATCACTGCCCCCTGAACAATGTTACAAATCTCTGTCCATAGTTTTTCAGGCACTATATCAGATCTAATCCCTTGAGTCTATTTGTCACTTCATTGTTTGATCATAAGGGTTTTGATTCAGGTCATATTTGAATGGCCAAGTTATTTTCCAATTTTTTTTAATTTAAGTGTAAATGGAGAAGGAAGTGAAGGGGATGACAGGTGATGAGATGGTTGGATGGCATCACTGACTTGATGGACATGAGTTTGATCAAGCTCTCAGAGTTGGTGATGGCAGGGAAACCTGGCATAATGCAGTCCATGGTGTTGCAAAGAGTTAGACACAACTGAATGACTGTACTAACTTGGCTATAAGGAGCTTGGGAGGTCACCATTAGCCCCATCATAGATGCACTGAGCAGATGACCCATAGACTGGAGAACAATTATATAAAATACTTTTTCACACACTCTTGCAATTTTTCTAGGGCCCCCAACATATTTCCCAACTTGTGCATCTGGCAAAGGGACTGATAAATCCCAGGGAATTTGACTTTGAAGGCCAGTGGGATTTGAGTACAACATTATTTAGGTTTTTTTCTTTTTTTTAATAAAACATTTAATACTTGGGTAGCATTTATTGTGCTGAAGAGTTTATCTTACACTACTGATTGCATTGATTATATGTAAACCTAAATTAGCCACTCTTAAGGTATATTATGAGATGGTCAGAATGCATCATTGACTGGATGGACATGGGTTTGGGTGATCTCCAGGAGCTGGTGATGAGCAGGGAGGCCTGGCGTGCTGCGGTACATGGGGTCGCAAAGAGTCAGACACGACTGAGCGACTGAACTGAACTGAACTGAAGAAATACACAATTAAACTATATATAATATACTTTTAATGTGCTTAATAAAATGCAATACATAATAAAAATATATGTTAGCAAAACTTTCAAGCTGTCCTTTGTACAAATGGTCATTTTAGCATAATGAGTCCAACTGAAAGTGACAAGCAAACCTTTGTTTATTCGCTGTGACACAGCAGGCAAGAGGCAAGAGAGAAATCTGCCAGCTTCCCAGCATTCCATTTTCTCTCACAGAAGTGTGTGTGTGGGTGTGCGCACGCACGTGCAGGCACGCTTAGTTGCTCAGTTTTGTCTGACTCTTTGTGACCCCATGGACTCTAGCCCCCCAGGATATCCCTGTCCATGGGGATTCTCCAGGCAAGAACACTGCAGTGGGTTACCATGTCCTCCTCCAGGGGAACTTCCCGACCCCAGGATCGAACCCAGGTCTCCCATATTTCAGGTAGATTCTTTACAGTCTGAGCCGCCAAGGAAGCCCCTCCTACAGGAGGGTACATGGCAATGATCAATGCCCTGAAGCATAGATTACAGATGCGGGAAAGAGACCTCAGTCAACGCCCCCTCATACAGAGGTGGCTGCAGAGTTACAGACAAAAAAACCGTGAGATCTTCAGTAGGTGGTGCCTGGGGGAGGAACTGATACTTGCTCCTTAGCGTGGCTAGCCTAGGTTGCTGAGCATTTGACTGTAGCTGCCTCTTGAAAACTGGGGACACTGACTTCATACCAAGCCTGATGAGCTGAGGGCAGCTTTTACTCATGAGGCCTGCCAGGAAAACCTGAAATTGCCCGCAGTTCAGCCTGAAAGATGGATTTGGGTCAAGAGACAGACTTCTTAAAAGCAAGGTAATGCTTTTTTATGACAAGGCATCATCCAGTTTGTCCATAATATGAATACATTAAAAGTTGGACTAATGAACTTTTATGTTAATTTTAAACTGTATTTTTCTGATAACATCTCAATGTGTAATCCATCTTAAACATCTGGCTTAGAGGGATCAGTATTTGTTTACCGTTTCTACTGTTCAGAAATTTTTCACCTTGTAAGTGGAAAATTCTGAGGAAAATCCAGAAACTCACTTCCTTAGCTTCCCTTGTAGTTATCATGTATACATATGACTTTAACTCCTCCATTTTAGATTCATATCTTACTGAAGTGAAAAAGAAAGATCTACTTTTGTCTTTGGTTATTATAGACAATTAGATACACTGAGAAGACTCTTTACAACTACCTAAAATGTTGAATAAAAATATTAAAAACACAAATTTAAAATGAATTGTTGACTAGACAAGAAAATAAGAGGAATTCAAAAGCCAAAAGTCTCTAGTAGTTGAAAAGTTCAGAGAGATAGAAAGAAGTGGGAGGGGAGAGGTGGAAGGGGGAAAAAAAAAAGAAGAAAGTAAAAAGGAAAAGAAAAGTTCAAACCAGTTTTAGCTCTTTGGATAACTGCTGAGGTTAAGTAGACTTTCTCTTTATTTCTCTCCTCTCTTTCTCATTTCTTTATTTTTCCATATGCCAATTTTTGACAATCTTAGGGTTATTGTTTGATACACTGGTCTTACCCTCGTGACACGATCACACATCTCTCATTTTAATAGCGTTTTTACTCTTAAAGTCTGCTTTGTCTGACCTTAGTATATCTACTCCTGTATATATAGAAGAGCTAGACATACTAAGTATATCTAGCTCTTCTTCATTTAGTGTTTGCTTTGTAGATAACATCATTTAAAACTGAATTAGCAAACATCAAATATCTTGGAATAAGTCTAACACAAAAGTTATAAGACTTCCACAAGAAAACTATAAAGTATCACTCAGGGAAATGGAAGAAGACATAAATAAGTGGAGGAATATTCATGAAATGAGGTGCATTCATGAAATGTCAGAATCCATATTATAAAGATGACAGTTCTCTTCACATTAATACATATTTGTAATATGTAATTTCAAATTACAGATGATTCCTGACTTAAGATGGTTCATCTTATTTATATATATATATATATATATAGAGAGAGAGAGAGAGAGAGAGAGAGAGAGAGAGCTTTACCATGATAAGAATGTGATGCATATTTAGTAGGAACTGAATTTCAAATTTTGGTCTTTTTCTTGTCTAACATTATTAGGTGTGATATTCTCTTGTGATGCTGGGAAGTGCCAGCAGTCACATCTCCGAGACACTGATACCATCATGGGGGTAAAATCCCTATTCACTTCAAACCAACCTCTTCCCACACAGCCATTCTCTCTTTCAGTATCAGTACAGAATTCAATAAATTACAGGAGATATTCAACACTGTTATAAAATAGGCTTTGTGTTAGATGATTTCCCCAAGTGTAGCTTAACATAAGTGTTCTAAGCACATTTAAGGTAGGATGAACTAAGCTATGCTATCAGCAGGTTAGGTGTATTAAGTTCAGTTTCACTTATAATAGTTTCAATTTACCATGAGTTTGGAGACCTAACCCATTGTAAGTTCAGGAAGATCTGTAATCTTTCTTTTTTTTTTAATCTCTTTCTTTTTATTTTTTCTTTTTGCAGTAACTGTTTATTAGATTAGTAACTTTATATATAGCGTTTTTACTCTAGCATTTTACTCCATGGAAATACTCCAAAATAGTCAAGAGAATTTTTAAGGAAAAAGTTGGAAGATTTATGTCACTGTATAGTAAGACATATAATAAAACTATAGTGATTAGAGCAGTATGCCAATTACCTAATTTATTTTTTTAAATAAAAGTAATATTTTATATATTCATAATACTTTATAGGAGGTTACATAAGCAAATGGAATATTTTAATATTCCAAACATAATAGCATGTATATTTGACCGGCACAAAACATTAAAAGTATGATAGGACTTACTTTTTCTTAAAAATTTATGTGATTTCATTTTGGCAAATGAGAAAACAGTTTAGTGGTATATTTTAGCTATTTTAAATATTGGCCTTGGGACAGTTTTATAAAACTACATGTGTTTGATTTCATTAGATATTCTCTTTTGAAAATAAAACAACCATAAATCAAAATATGAATAATAACATAATAAACATATAGTAAACAGATAATATACCATGAGCAAGAAGTATACATCTGGGAGAGTAACAGTTACTCATCAAATAAACTGTTACTGTAATTCCTAAGTTGATTAGTGGAAAATGCCATGGTGCATCAGTGTAAAATCCCATAGATAATAATGCTTTAAAAAAAAACCAGTAATATCAGAATGTAAATATAATCAATCAATTCAGTAAAGATTACAGAAATGTAGAATCAGCAAGCATGCATGAAATTTGGTGTGTATTATCTGTCAGTTCAGTTCAGTCACTTAGTTGTGTCCGACTCTTTGCGACCCCATGAACCGAACCACAGCATGCCAGGCCTCCATGTCCATCACCAACTCCCAGAGTTTATCCAAACCTATGTTCATTGAGTTGGTGATGCCATCCAACCATCTCATCCTCTGTCGTCCCCTTCTCCTCCTGCCCTCAATCTTTCCCAGCAACAGGGTCTTTTCAAATGAGTCAGCTCTTTGTATTGGTGGCCAAAGTATTGGAGCTTCAGCTTCAACATCAGTCCTTCTGATGAACACCCAGGACTCATCCCCTTCAAGATGGACTGGTTGGATCTCCTAGCAGTCCAATGGACTCTCAAGAGTCATCTCCAACATCACAGTTCAAAAGCATCAATTCTTCAGTGCTCAAATTTCTTTACAGTCCAACTCTCACATCCATACATGACTGTTGGAAAAACCATAGCCTTGACTAGACGAACTTTGTTGACAAAGTAATGTCTCAGCTTTTTAATAGGCTGTCTAGGTTGGTCATAACTTTCCTTCCAAGGAGTAAACATCTTTTAATTTCATGGATGCAGTCACCATCTGCAGTGATTTTGGAGCCCCAAAAATAAACTCAGCCACTGTTTCCCCATCAATTATCTGTGACTGTAGTATAAATTGTATATTCCTCTCTGAAAAGAGTATGCTTTATATACACTTACTGAGAAAAATCAATGAGGGTTATGAGTCTAGACCATCAACCTGTCTGCCAACATTATCTTTAATAATGCCCAGTTTACCCACTAATTTATTCTCATTAACTCCATGAATACTTATTAACAACTGAGTTTGCAATATATTACATAAAGTATGGGTACTTTATAAAAGAGAAGTCAGATATATAACTTGCTGTCTAATAGCTCTTGAAATTATTTTACCTATATATTTGTATTTTATACAGACATATTTATGTGTACACTACCTGTATTTATATGCATTTTTATCAGGTGAATTGTCTTGATGATTTTGATATTCAGGCATAATATGTGTATATTATGTGTGTGTCTTTGTATGTGTGTGTATAATAGATGGGGGCAATGGGAAAAATTTAACTGAATTGACATACAAATCTAATATTAAAATGACCCATCTAAAGCCAAAACTGTAAACATGTATCTTTAAAATTTACCAAATATTCTTATATGTTTATAACTAATGAATTCACTGAGGGACTATATGAATACATGCTATAAAACATAGTAAGTGTGTAAACTTTATTTTGACAAATTTTATTTGAAACAGTTGGCTTCTGAAGTGGCATAAACTAATTCAATATTTTTCCATATGACAACCAAGATAATATGTATGTTAAATTTATTACTTTCAGAATGCATAAAGTATAAAATTTCTTAGGACTCTATGCTGATAATTATTATTTTATCAATCTACTGCTTTGGGTGAATATTTTAGCTTAATTTTGACCAAAATATATGCCAGAAAAAAATATATTATATTTCATATGTTACTACCTACTAAAGTCATAATGCTGATTTATTGCTGTGATCACCTATTTAAGGCATGAACAAGACCTATTAAACTCATTCCAGAAGGGAGATTTTTATTATTAACAGATGCATTCTAGCTGGGGAGTCTCATGCTGCTGTGAAATATGAGTCTTATTTCACGATGCATTTATTCACTACGTGTATGTAAGAACCAAGAGATGATTCAGTTCTGGGTTCGGGCTGTATTCTAGGCTCCTGTGGTCTTCAGCTCCCGAAGAGATTTGCCTCCCCATGCCCGCAGTGACCTGCCCATTGTTATATTTCTTCCTGTGTAAACACTGTGTTACCAGGGCAGGTGAACGCACTCTCCTCCTCCCTACTTTGCTCTAATAAAATCCCCATTTTTCACAAACAGGAGGGCATTCATTTTTCCCGCCTCATTTTTCAAGTACCAAATTATGGCATTTCAAATTTTAAGTAAACAAAAAGTCCAATTTTTCATTGTGACAGCAACAGCATTGATGTATGAATGTGAAATACCAGATGACTTATTCCTGATGATATTTGAAGAAGCCCCTTCTACTTTTAAAACATGCCAAAATTATTTGTTTTGGCATTTTACTAGAGCCCTTGTTTATGTAAGTTCTTATTCAGCTATGTTTCATTATCCAGGGTGTAGGTCCTTGTTATAAATTAGAGCCAATCACTAAAATCTCCTCATTAGAGGTACAAAAGATAGATAATGCCAAGGACTTCTTACTTAAATAAATCTAATAAGCCTGCAAGCTGCCTGATAGACTTCCTATGATCTTGGAAACAGTAGAAACAATGACAAATATGAAACTTCTCTTTTTTTTTAACCTTTCAAGTGAACTGCCTTACAAGTAAGTCTAGGCAATCTCCAAGATGGACAGAACCTGGTTTTTCGTGTGTGGATATCCTGAGAGAGAAAACTAAGTGTCACAGTAATTGCCTTTTCATTTTTGTTCCAGTCACAGGACCATTAGGATGTATTTTGAGAAGAAAGCACTTGTAGCCGTCAACATAATGCTACACCCATCCCTGGCACTGCCGGGCATGAGGGGACAGTGGTAAATGAAGAAGGCTGTAAGAATCAAGTGTTCACTTTAGGTCTGAGGTTTCTATCTTTCAAGAGTGATCTGCTAGGACCCAAGGCTTAAAGGGTGGCAAAAAGTGCTCATGATTGCTTTTTCCATGACTGTAGGGGAGTGTAGTGATACAGTTCAGTGGTTACAAGGTTAAGATTTATAGTTAGAATGCAAAACTGCAAGATATTTTCTTTAATCTTGCTTATGCTTTGGAGAGGGGCCTCTCTTTAGCCCTAATTTTATGTCTGCATTGCTGTGCAATTGAAATAAGGTGAGTGCGCATCTTTAAAGGGAGCAGCTTCTCACGCTGTGATGTGTATAGCCACCTGTGAATCTACCACAAGCATGAGAGTGAACAAACTCATCACAGCCCACAGGTTCTTTTTCTTGGTTTGTGCTCCCTGTTACCTTCCACTCTGCCATTATCTGCTTATCCCAAGAAACCACTGCTGTGCTTTCTGTTACTATGTGATAGGTTAGTTTATATTTTTTGAAATTTTATAAAAATGAAAGTATACAACATTACAGAAGACATTCACAAGATATATACATATCTACAACAGAGTATCCATGAGTTTGTTCTCTATATCTGTGAGTCTGTTTTATATATTTCATGGTGGGACACTGGCTTCTGAACATAATTATTTCAAGAATTATTCATGCTGTATGTACTGATTGTATCTTTATTTTTGAATAGGATTCCATTGCATGGGTACTGCACAATAGGTTTTTTTCCCCTGTTAACAAACATTGGGTTGTTTCAAGTATTAACAGTTTTACAAATGAAGCTAATATGAATATTCCTGGACAAGACTGTTCAACAAGATAGATTTTTTTAAAGAAACATAGTTTATTTACAATGTTACATTAGTTTCAGGTATATAGCATGATGATGCAATTTTTATAGCTTATATTCCACTTAAAGATATCATAAAATAATAGTTATGTGTGTATATATATATCCCTGTGTTGTTGCCAAATACATCTTGTTGCCTATCTGTTTTCTCCATAGTAGTTTGCTTTTCTTAATCCTGTAAACTTACCCTCATCCTCCCATGCCCTCTCAACAGGGTATCCACTGGTTTTTTCTCTATATCTATGAGTCTGTTTTGTTACATACATTCATTTCTGTTATTTTTTAGATTCCACTTATAAGTGAATAACATGCAGTATCTGTATTCCTCTGTCTGACTTATTTTAGTAAGCAGATTTTGTAGGTCCATCCACATCATTGAAAATGACAGAATCTCCCTTTTTATAGCTGAATATATTCTATGTTATACATATACTACATCTTCATCCATTCATCTATTGATGGACACTTGAGTTGCTTCTGTATCATAGCTATTATAAATAATGCTGCTGTGAACACTGGGGCATATGCATTTTTTTCAAGTTGGTGTTTTTGAGGTGGTTTGGATATATATCCAGGAGTGGAATTGCTGGATCATATCATAGTTCTATTTGTAGACTTTAGAGGAATCTTCATACTGTTTTCTATAGTGGCTGCACCAATTTACATTGACACTAACAGTGTGTGAAAGTTCCCTTTTCTCCACATCCTTGCCTATATTTGTCATTTTTAGAAATTTGATGAGAGTTATTCTGAGAAGTTTGAGGAGATAGCTCATTTTGGTTTTGAATTGTATTTCCCTGTTGATTAGTGATGTTGAGTATTTTTTAAGGTGTCTATTGGATATCTGTATTTCTTGTCTTCAAAAATATCTACTGGACTTGGTCCCTTTTTAAATCAGGTTATCTGTTCCTTTGATACTGAGTCGTATGAGCTATTTATGTATTTTGGATATTTTACTCCTTATCAGTCATGCAATTTGCAAATACCTTCTTCCATTCTATAGGTTATTTTTTTGGTTTGTTGACAGTTTCCTTGGCTGTGCTAAAGCTTTTAAGTTTAATTAGGTCCCATTTGTTTATTTTTGCTTTTATCTCTCTTGCCTTAGGAAACAGATACACATAAATATTGCTATGATTTATGTGAATGAGTATCCTGCCTATGTTTTCTTTCTAGATGATTTACAGTTTCAGGCCTTACATTGAGGTTTAAACCCCCTTTGAACTTATTTTTATACATGGTGTGAGAAAATGTTCTAAACTTTTTTTTTAAACACATAGCTGCCTGTTTTCTCCACACCACTTACTAAAAAGGTGATCTTTTCTCCATTATATATTCTTCCTTCTGTATTATAGGTCAGTTGACCACAGGCAAATGGGTTTATTTCTGGGATTTCTATTCTATTCTATGTGTTGGTTTCTGTGCCAATACCATGCTATTTTAATTACTGTAGATTTGTAGCCTGAAATGAGAGAACAGGATTCTTCAGTTTAGTTCTTCTTTTTCAAGATTGCTTTGACAATTTGGGGTCTTTTGTGGCTCTATATAAATTTTAGGCTATTTTGTTTAAGTTCTGTGAAAAATGTTTTGGGTATTTTGATAGGGATTGCATTAAATCTGTAGATTGCTTTGGGTGGTATGGACACTTTAACAGTATTCATTCTTCCAAGAGCAAATGATATCTTTCCCTTTCTTTGTATCATCTTCAGTTTCTCTCATCAGTGTCTTAGAGTTTTCAGAGATAAGTCTCTCACTGTTTTGGTTAACTTTTTCTCTGGAAGTATATTCTCTCTGATGCAATTTTAAGTGAGATTTGTTTTTTGCTTTCTCTTTCTGAAATTTCATTGTTAGTGTATAGAAAAGCAACAGATTGATGTATCTTAGTCTTCTATCTTTAACTTTAGTGGATTCATCATTACTTCTAGTAGCTTTCTGGTGGAAATTTAGGGGTTTTCTAAATGGATTGTCATGTCATGTTTGGCTCCAGCTGAGGTGCACAGCAGACAGTCTCAAGAAATCAGGCAGCGACATCAGCAGCCCTCAGTCTGCCGCCTTCTTCCTGTCTCGAGAGCAAGCCAGCACTGCATCCTCCTCAGGAGTGGGGTTCAGGTTCCCCCCGGCTCTTGTCTCAGTCCCATCATCCCTCCAACCAGCCAAGGGAGCTTGTCTTCTCTGTGTCCGTCCCCAGAACTGGTGCCCAATATGTGGCTCAAACCACCTGCTCCTTAGGGCGTATCTCCACCCATGCATCTTCCCTTTTCCATTGAATTCCCTCCCATCAGAACAGCTCCTGATTTAATCATCTCTCTTCCTACCTACCTGATTCCTTGTGGACCTTTCTTGCAGCCCTGGCCATATAGGAGTCTTTCTGCCAGGCTCCAGCTAAATTCCAGTGAAAACTGTCCCATGTGTAGAGTTGAAATCCATGTCTTCCTTCTTCACTATTTTGATCCAAAGCCAATATACATTTTTTAAAACAGTTTATTCAATATATAGGATTTAAAGTGGGTAGAATACAAGCTAAGTGTATGCCTAACTTTTTTTAGGAGCTGCTAAAATGGTCCCTGAAGTGGTTATAATATTTTACATTGTCACGAGAAAAGTCCAAGAGTTGCAGTTTCTCCACATCTTTGTCAACACTTGTATGGTAGCCTGTTTAAGTCTAGTCTTTATAGCATATTTCAATGAGAAATTAATGTATATTTCCCTAGGATCTAATGAAGTAGAACATCTTATCTTGTGTATGTTTTTATCTGTATATCTTCTATGGTCTGTTTTAATGTTTTGTTATTTCTTATTAGGTTGAGAATGTTCTTATAGGTTTCAACTTTATTATAAATGTAAACCCATTATCAGATGTATGCCTCACAAATTTCTTTTTCCCCCTCAGCTTCTGACATGGCTTTTCATTCTATTAACATTGTCTTTCAAATAATTTTTCTAAATTTGTTATATCACAATTATATATATGTGTATATACATATATATAATATATGTGTATACACACACACACATATATATATATACATATGTATATATATATATATACATATATATATAATTCAAGGGCTTCCTGGTGGATCAGCTGGTAAAGAATCCATCCACAATTTGGGAGATCTGGGTTTGATGCCTAGGTTGGGAAGATTCAGGGAAAGGCTATCCAATCCAATATTCTGGCCCAGAGAATTCCATGGTCTACAGTCCATGCAGTCACAAAGAGTCAGACAAAAGTGAGTGACTTTCATTTATCTATCTATCTATCTATCTATCTATCTATCTATCTATCTATCTATCCATCCATCCATCCATCCATCCATCCATCTATCTATCTATCTATCTATCTATCTATCTATCTATCTATCTATCTATCTGTCTATCTATCCACCCTCACAGGCCTTCCTCTCCCTTCCCATTTCACTTCTCTAGGTCACCACAGAGCAGCAGGCTAGGTAGGCTGTATTACATAGCAGCTTCCCACTAGCTATCTCAGTTTTGTTAGGTTTTTGCATTTCTAATCAATTTTTCAGTTCAGTTCAGTTTAGTCACTCAGTTGTGTCCAACTCTTTGTGACCCCATGGACTTCAGCATGCCAAGGCTCCGTATCCATCACCAACTCCCAGAGTCCACCCAAACTCAGGTTCATCGAGTCACTGATGCCATCCAACCATCTCATCCTCTGTCATCCCCTTCTCCTCATGCCTCCAATCCCTTCCAGAATCAGGGTCTTTTCAAATGAGTCAGTTCTTCACATCAGGTGACCAAAGTATTGGAGTTTCAGCTTCAACATCAGTCCTTCCAATGAACACCCAGGATTGATCTCTTTTAGGATGGACTGGTTGGATCTCCTTGCAGTTCAAGGGACTGTCAAGAGTCTTCTCCAACATCACAGTTCAAAAGCATCAATTCTTCAGTGCTTAGCTTTCCTTATAGTCCAACTCTTACATCCATGCATGACCACTGGAAAATCCATAGCCTTGACTAGATGGACCCTGGTTGGCAAAGTAATGTCTCCGCTTTTCAATATGCTGTCTAGGTTGATCATAACCTTCCTTCCAAGCAGTAAGCATCTTTTAATATCATGGCTACAATCACCATCTGCAGTGATTTTGGAGCCCCCAAAAATAAAGTTAGCACTGTTTCCACTGTTTCCCCATCTATTTCCCATGAAGTGATGGGACCAGATGCCATGATCTTAGTTTTCTGAATGTTAAGCTTTAAGCCAACTTTTTCACTCCCCTCTTCATTTTCATCAAGAGGCTTTTTTAGTTCTTCTTCACTTTCTGCCATAAGGGTGGTGTCATCTGCATATCTGAGATTATTGATATTTCTCCTGGCAATCTTGATTCCAGCTTGTGCTTCATCCAGCCCAGCATTTCTCATGATGTACTCTGCATACAAGTTAAATAATCAGGGTGACAATATACAGCCTTGATGTACTCCTTTTCCTATATGGAACCAGTCTGTTGTTCTATGTCCAGTTCTAACTGTTGCTTCCAGACCTGCATACAGGTTTCTCAAGAGGCAGGTCAGGTGGTCTGGTATGCCCATCTCTTTCAGAATTTTCTACAGTTTATTGTGATCCACACAGTCAAAGGCTTTGGCATAGTCAATAAAGCAGAAATAGATGTTTTTCTGGCTTTCTCTTTTCGATGATCCAGTGGATGTTGGCAGTTTCATCTCTGGTTCCTCTGCCTTTTCTAAAACGAGCTTGAACATCTGGAAGTTCACAATTCACGTATTGCTGAAGCCTGGCTTGGAGAATTTTAAGCATTACTTTGCTAGCATGTGAGATGAGTGCAATTGTGCAGTAGTTTGAGCATTCTTTGGGATTGCCTTTCTTTGGCACTGGAATGAAAATGACCCTTTCCAGTCCTGTGGCCACTGCTGAGTTTTCCAAATTTGCTGGCATATTGAGTGCAGCACTTTCACAGTGTCATCTTTCTGGATTTGAAATAGCTCAACTGGAATTCCATCACCTCCACTAGCTTTGTTCAGAGTGATGCTTCCCAAGGCCCATTTGACTTCACATTCCAGGATGTCTGGCTCTAGGTGAGTGATCACACCATTGTGATTATCTGGGTTGTGAAGATCTTTTTTGCACAGTTCTTCTGTGTAGTCTTGCCACCTCTTCTTAATATCTTCTGCTTATGTTAGTTCCCTACCATTTCTGTCCTTTATTGAGCCCATCTTTGCATGAAATGTCCCCTTTATATCTGTAATTTTCTTGAAGAGATCTCTAGTCTTTCCCATTCTATTGTTTTCCTCTATTTCTTTGCATATGTGTTTATGTAGATACATATGCATATCTTTGTAGAGAGGGAGAGATAAATTTATTTTGAAGAATTGTTTCACTTAATTGCAGGGGATAGACTATAAAATCTGAAATCTGTATGTAGTGCTGGCAGGATGGAAACAGGTAGGACTCTATGATGCAGTCTTGAGAAAGAATTTCTTCATCTTCAAGAAATCTCCGTTTTTGCTCTTAAACACAAATTGATTGGATTCAACTAATTGAATGAGGCCCACTCACATTGTCTAGGGTAATCCCATTTACTTAAGTTCAACTGATTATAGTTGTTAAACACACACACAAAATGTCTTCACAGCAAGCACCTAGATTGGTGTTTGGTCAATAACTGGTGTGATAGCCTAGCCAAACTGACACGTAACGTTAATCACACCATCATTCCTTATGAAATCACCATAGTTTCTGTGGGCTCTTCAGATGTTGGAAAAGAATATCTGCATTACCTCTTTTAAAAAATGAACCCTTATTGTAAGTTGTATTAATTCAAACTTCTGTTGTATTTTTTTCTTAAAAAAAAGGTTTTAAGATCTAAAAAGTAGTTTAAAAAATTGTTGAATTTTTGTATGTAAAATGACTTATTTAAATACAACAATAATACTAAGTTAGAAAGTATTAATCTTGTTTCTAAATGTACAAAGTAAAATAAACATTAAATATCATATGGTGGGATGTGTGATAATATATATGAAACTAAGACTTAGAGCTTGTAACTTGTGCAAAAATGATATAGCTTCTACATGTGATGTTTCTGGGTTCTATCCTTGCCGGTCCCACTATGGCAGATTGTATTTTCCAAAGATGGGCATTATGATAGCTCGAGTATCAGATACTTTTCACAAATATTGTTGCTAATCATAAAGAGGGGATTGTCTGAATTTAAGTGGACATCTGATTTACTTGTAACTAACAGAATGCTTCTGAAATGATACTGCATGACTTTGTATATGCAGTCATAAATTAAGCATCTTCTGCCTTGATCACTGGAATCTTCATTCTTACATCTTGTGCAGAATGACTGCCCTGATACTGTGATGCCTTGAAAGCTCCAACTATCATGTGTTTAGATCCTCATGGAGATATCCTAGAATAATAATGAAGATAGAGATCTCCAGCCCCCTCTGATGCATAAAACAGTTTGACTGCAAACATCTGAGATACATGAACCAGAACCACACAAATGAGTCCTGTTAAGAACTATGAAGACACACTACATCTGTCTTCCAAAATTCATTGCTATCCAAACAGCCTCAAAAAAATAAAAATGAAAAACTAAATAAATAGTATGTAACAAAATTGTCAATGCCTCTTTCATAGAACGTGTGCAGAAATGCAACAGACCTGGAAAATTGTCTTCCAAAAAATGCTTCCAAATTTCAGACCACAGATACTGAAAGAGATAATAAAATCAAATAAAGTATTGCTTTGAATCATTAAGTTTGGGGCTGGTTTTTAGACTACTGTAATAAGTGAAATACTACCTTTAGATACAGAGGTCTTAACAATTAACCCCAAGAACCTGAAAGAACATATTCAAAAAAAGGTTAACTTTAGATGGTAAGATGGAGCTAAAAAGGTTTAAAAATTATTCAGAACCCAAGGTATATTCAAAATAGAATATTACATTATCATATCACAAGTAATTCCCTAGTACAATGGAAATGGGAGGAAAGGAAAATCAAGTAAAATACAATGCAGAAATTCAAGATAAGTTAATAAGATTTCACTCAGCTATGCTTGCTCTAACAGATTATCACAGAATTGATGGCTTAAAAAATAAGATAAATGTATTCTAATTCTAGAGGCCAGATATCCGAAACCAGTATCAATAGGTTAAAATCAAGGCTTGGCAGGACCCGCATGTCTCCACAGGCTCTAGAAGAGATTCCATTTCTTCTTCGTCCAGAGTCCAGAGACTGCTGCATTACTTATTTTGTGGCCTCACCATTAGCATCTCTGACTCTACATTAAATAACCTTCCCTTCCCTTTTGTGTGTAATCTTCCTCTGCCCCTATCTCATAGGGTAATGGTATTTAGGACCCATCTGTTTAGGATAATCTACCCATGTCAAGATTCTTCACCTAATCATATCCGTGTAGAGTTGGTGAAGGACAGGGAAGCCTGGTATACTGCAGTCCCTGGGGTTGCAAAGAGTTGGACACGACTGAGTGACTGAACAATAAGACCCTTTTCCCATATAAGATGACATTCACAAATTCCAGGAATTAAGATCTGATATATTTGGGATGCATCATTCTACCTACTGCGCACAGCTATTTTTTTCAGCTATTGCAATGAAAATGCTGCAAAACAAACAGAACCAAATCCTCAGCTATATGAACCAGTCATTTCTTCTGGGTTCACCCAGGTTAGGCTGACACTGGATTTATTGCCTTTAGGTGTGCTCTGTCTATATAAGAAATGGTAAAAACTTCAAGGCCAGGTCTTCTTCCCAGCACAATTGCAAAACTACTGCTTCTGTTTGTACCCATGGAGGGCACTTTTCAAGAGAAGCTGAACTAGAGAAAGAACATATAGAAATAACATTTTAATGTGCCCAGTGAAAAACCCCTGGTGGTTCAGATGGTAAAGACTCTGCTTGCAGTGGAGGAGACCTGGGTTTGATCCTTGGGTTGGGAAGATCCCTTGGAGAAGGGAATGGTTACCCACTCCAGTATTCTTGCCTGGAGAAATTCATGGACAGGGGAGCCCGGTGGGCTAGTCCACGGGGTCATAGAGTCAGATACAACTGAGAGACTAACACTTTCACTTTAAATGAAAAACCCAGCTGTTCAGTGAATTATTTCATGCCAATCCTACCAGTCAATATACACTACCCATGCAAAGCTTCTAATATTTTACAACTTTACCTTAAAAAATGAGCATGCACATCCATGTAACAAATGTACTGCTCTGGTCCACAACAGTGATGGTAGGTGAGGTTGTGTGTGTATCCCAACAGGGGATCTATGGAAACTCACTATTTTCTGTCCAATTCTGCTGTAAATCTAAAACTGCTCTAAAAATAAGGCTTATTAATTATAGTTTCTAGGATGTCTTTATTTCATCTGATCTTTTTCTTAATGTTTCTTTTGCCTCAAGTCTTTATTCAGATTACTAGAGGTTCTTGGGGGCCTAATCTTTTTTTTTTTTTTTAATTAATAAGCAAACCATGGCCTAAGAAGTACAAAGCACTCTCTGTCATTAAACCACTCTGTCCTTACACAAGACGAGGGTAGCAGAAATCCTCCTGAGAAGGTGTGAAGCAGTGACGCAATCCTCTCAGAGAGGATGACTCTGTTCTCATCCAGGTCAGTATAAAGTATTACGGAACAAACCACCAAAGTTGAAGTCAGTGATACTAATAAATGGAACTCCATCTTTAGTGAAGACTGAGTACCTCAATATCTCAAGACACAAAGTGTCCCTATTTAATTAATATCTTTCAAATCTCTCCTTTCCCACTGAGTGAATACTTGTAAAGTAAGAGTGCGTTATACTTGCCGTGAAACATCATTGTCTTTCACTTTAATGATTAAAGTTGCATGCATGCTCTAGCAACCTGACTGATAACCAGAAAACTTTCCTCTAGAGTCTCACCTGTAGAGAGATGAGATTAGTCATAGTAGATACAGACAGGCTATTCATGGGTTTTTCCATCCCCCTTCTTGGCTCCTTTTTACACGCATAATTAAAGAAGCCAAACAGGAGTTATGTATGGCACCTTGCCCAATCGTGTCCAACTCTCTGCAACCCAATGGACTGCGACACGCCAGGGCTCCCTGTCCCTCACCATCTCCCAAGGTTTGCCCAAGTCCATGTCCATTGCATTGGTGATGCCATCCATTTGTTCGTAACGGCATTTTACTAACAGACAAATCACACAACTTGTTAAGAGAGTTCCAAACTTATAATATATTCTTTGAAAAGGCAATAGGTTTAAGCCAAGAGTCACAACAATAGTGAAAGGAATATTTTTAAATGAGTATTCTTTGAGAACTTTACATTGTATAATGTTTTAAGAAGGAAGTATTGGCAATTTTTAAAAGTTAACCTTGTATGGAAGATAAGCATCCTGGGTGTTTATTTCATGCTTCCATTATGAATTCACAATGTTTCTTAATCTCAGAAGTGCCAAGCAGTGTGCCAGGAGTTGGATAATAAATTCAAATGGACAAAGTTTAGCAGTGATTTGCTTTCTGAGAAAATAAAGGGCAGCTATGTAGTTTTATATTTCAGTAGGCCTGTGCCATCTGCTAAAAGAAAAGTAGCATACTGTGAGTGAAAGCTTTAAATGAAGGCTTCAGATCATTAATACTGCATTTTCACTTTTGATTTGAAGGTGAGATGATGTTATTATTATTATTATTATTATTAATGTTAGGAAAATGCAGTCAAAGAGAGTACTAGACTGAAATTTACTGAAATTGAAAGCTATAATAATATTACTATTACTAGTTTACTTTCTTATAATGAATGATTCAAAAAGAAAATCTGCCTTTTGGAATCTAATTTTAGTTAATGCAAATGTGTGGCCAGACTTATTCTTAGGTACCTAGCACAGATTCTATTGAAGGCATAATAAAAGTTATCAGGAATATACACATTTGGATTCTGAGGTCATAATTTTGTTCCAAAAGAAACTGTAGGCATAGATTTTCTTTCCACACACAGAATGTAAAAAGGCAAAGGAGTGATGAGAGAGAAAAGAAAATAGCATGAATCTAACTGGGGAAAATACTCCCCTTAGTCTCTCCAAAACAGTAGACTCTGAAATTCTAAGTCGATATTGAATCCATAGATAGCAATCTATATCATAGACTGAAAAACATTTGTTTACCAGAATCATTGAATATGTTCTCTTGAAAGAAGGAGACAAAGTGATGTAGGCAAAGTGTAGGCAAAGTGTAGGCCTTGTGGCAAAGTGTAGGCATTTGTAGGCAAAGTGATGCCTTGGTTTCTTCTCCTTTTTTTTTTTTTTTCTGTTTACATTACCTTTCTTTTTTCTTTTGTGTCTTTTTAAAAATTCATTTATTTTTTAATTGAAGGATAATTGCTTTGCAGGATTTTGTTGTTTTCTGTGAAACATCAACATGAATCATCCATAGGTATACATGGATCCCCTCACTCATGAAACTTCCTCCCATCTCCCTCCCCATCCGCCGCCCGCCGCCCCCCGGCCCCAGTTTGGTACAGAGCCCCTGTTTGAGTTTCCTGAGCCAGACAGCAAATTCCCTCTGGCTATCTATTTTATAAATGGTGGTGTAAGTTTCCATGTTACTTTTTCCATACATCTCATCCTCTCCTCCCCTCTCCTCCACATCCATAAGTCTGTTCTCTATGTCTGTTTCAACATTGCCGCCTTGCAAATAAATTCATCAATACCACCTTTCTAGATTCCAGATATATGTGTTAGACTATGATATTTCTCTTTCTTTTTCTGAATTTATTCTGTATAGCAGGCTCCAAGTTCATCCATCTCATTAGAACTGACTCAATTAATTCCTTTTTATGGTTGAGAAGTATTCCATTGTGTATATGTACCACTACTTTATCCATTCATCTGTCGATGGACATCTAGGTTGCCTCCGTGTTCTCACTATTGCAAATAGTGCTGCAATGAACATTGGGGTACATGTGTATCTTTCAATTTTGGTTTCCTCGGGGTATATGCCTAGGAGTGGGATTGCTGAGTCGTGTGTGGTTTTATTCCTATATTTTTAAGGAATCTACATACCATCTTCCATAGTGGCTGTATCAATTTACTTTCCCACCCAAAACCTATACTAGCGTAAATAGTCACTCAGTCATGTCTGACTCCTTGTGACTGTAGGCCACCAGATTCTTCTGTCTATGGAATTCTCCTGGCAAGAATAACAGAGTGGGTTACCATTCACTTCTCCAGGGATTCTTCCCAAACTGGGAATTTAATCTGTGTATTCTGCATTGCAGGCAGATTTACTGTCTGAATCACCAGGAAGTCCACCCAAAACCTATGGGATACAGTAAAAGCAGTTCTAAGAGGGAAGCTTATAGCAATACAATTCTACCTCAACAAGAAAAACATCAAAGAGACAACCTAACTTGACACTTAAAGCAACCAGAAAAAGAAGAACAAAAACCCTACAATTAGCAGAAGGAAAGAAATCATAAAGATCAGAGCAAAAATACATGAAAAAGAAATTTAAAAAATGGTAAAAATTAATAAAAAACAAAAGCTGGTTCTTTGAGAAGATAAACAAAATTGACAAACCTTTAACCAGACTCATCAAGAAAAAAAGAGAGAAGAATCAAATCAACAAAGTCAGAAATGAAAAAGGAGATGTTATAGCAGGCAATGGCTCTGCTTCCTAACATGCTGTCTAGGTTTGTCATAGCTTTTCTTCCAAGGAGCAAGTGTCTTTCAACTTTATGGCTGCAGTCACCATCTAGTGATTTTGGAGTCCAAGAAGAGAAAATCTGTTAGTTTCCATTTTCCCCCCATCTATTTGCCATGAAGGGATGGGACAGGATACCATGAACTTAGTTTCTTGAATGTTGAGTTTTAAACCAGCTTTTTCACCCTCCTCTTTCAACTTCATCAAGAGGCTTTTTCGTTCCTCTTCAATTTTTGCTATTGGAGTGGTATCATCAGCATATCTGAGGTTGTTAATATTTCTCCTGACAATCTTGATTCCAGCTTGTGATTCATCCAGCCTGGCATTTTGCCTGATATATTCTGCATAAAAGTTAAATAAGCAGAGTGACAGTTGACAGCCTTGATGTACACCTTTCCTAACTCTGAACCAGTCAGTTATTCGATGTCCTGTTCTAACTGTACCTTTCTGACATGCATATAGTTTTCTCAGGAGGCAGGTAGATCATCGGAGAGTACCATCTCTTTAAGAATCTTCCAAATTTTGTTGTGATCCACACAGCCAAAAGCATTAGCGTAGTCAATAAAGCAGAAGTAGATGTTTTTCTGGAACTTCCTTGATTTCTCTGTGATCCAATGGATGTTGGCAATTTGATCTCTGCTTCCTCTGTTTTTTCCAAACTCAGCTTGTACATCTGGAAGTTTTCGGATCATGTACTACTTAAACCTAGCTTGAATGATTTTGAGCATTTCCTTGCTACCATATGAAATGAGTGAAACTATCTGGTATTTTGAACACCCTTTTGGCACTGCCCTTCTTTGGGATTGGAATGAAAACTGACTTTTTCCAGTCCTGTGGCCACAGGTAAGTTTTCCAAATTTGCTGGCATATTGAGAGCAGCACTTTTATAGCATCATCTTTTAGGATTCCAATTAGCTCAGCTGGAATTCCATCACCTTCACCAACTTTGTTTGTAGTAAGGCCCACTTGACTTCACATTCTAGACGACTGACCATACCATTGTGGTTATCTGGGTCATAAAAATCTTTTTTGTATTGTTCTGTGTATTCTTGCTACCACTTAATCTCTCCTGCTCCTGTCCTTGATATTTCTGCCCTTTATTGTGCCCATCTTTGCATGAAATAGCCCCTCAGTATCTCCAATTTTCTTGAAGACATCTCTAATCTTTCCCATTCTATATTTTCCTTTATTTGAGCCTTTAGGTTTACTATTTTCTCAATATCTCTTACATTCTGCCATGTATGTAAAAGAGCTATGTTAATAAAAAAAGGATGTCCCAGGGGGCTCAGTGACAAAGAATCTGCATGCCAATGCTGAAGACATGGGTTCAATCCTTGGATCACTAGGAGCCTCTGGAGAAGGAAATGGGAATCCAGTCCAGCATTCTTGCCTGGAAAATTCTATGGACGGAGGAGCTCAGACGGCTATAGTCCATGGGGTTACAAAAAGTCAGACATGACTTAACAGAAGAGCATGCATGCATACAATAAATTAAATAATATAAATGAACTCAGGAGAAAGGATCTTGTGTAGAAACACCTGAAAGTTATAATTTTATAAATTCTTAAAGTTGTATATACATTATAAACTGTGCCTTTTATTTCTTATTCTTTGGGGGAAAAGTCTTTCTAAAAAAAAAGATTTTCTATACTTTTTCATTTAGGAATTGAGTACAACCAGTCTATCCTAAAGGAAATCAGTCTTGATTATTCATTGGAAGGACTGATGCTGAACCTGAAACTCCAATACTTTAGCCATCTGATGTGAAGAACTGACTCACTGGAAAAGACCCTGATTCTAGGAAAGATTGAAGGTGGGAGAAGAAGCGGACCACAGAGGATTAAATGGTTGGATGGCATCACCAACTAGATGGACATGAGTTTCAGTTAACTCCGGGAGTTGGTGATGGACAGGGAGGCCTGGGGTGCTGCAGTCCATGGGGTCGCAAAGAGTCAGACACGACTGAACGACTGAACTGAACAAAATTATAAAGAAAATGTATTGTGTACAAATTATATGCATTTTCTTTAGATTTTTACTGTTCTCTATAGAGTTAGGGTATTTTTTAATTATTATTATTGAGATAATATTGGTTAAAACTTTTGTTTCCTGTGTATATTATAATTTATCCTCTGAATGCACTACAGCATGGAGCTACAGAGGTCTAATTTCCATTCGTCATTATACAGTAGGCTCCCGTTACCCATTTCTCCCAGGGCCCACCCTTTCCCCTCTGGTAACTACCATATTCTTGTCTATATTTATGTGTTTGTTTTGTTGTGTTTCCTTTGTTTTTTAAAAGTATTTCACATAAGAATGACATGATATTGTGTTTGTCTTTCTCTGACTCATTTCACTTAAAATAATGTCCCCACAATCATCTAGGTGGCCACAAGTGCCAAGAATTCATCTTTTTTATGTTTGAGTAGTAGCCCACTGCATGTGTGGGATGCATCTTTATCCATTCATCCACCAATGAGCACTCATGTTGTTTCCATATCTTGGCTACGATAAATGATAC